>APFE031311069.1:139951-261856 GCA_000404065.3 Pinus taeda | reverse complement strand
TAATAATATTAAAATAATAATAATATTAAATTAATAAATTTGACCTGGGTCCTATAGTTCAAATTTAGCTGTTGGAGTCTTTGCTCAAACTATTTAACATGCTAAGCTGGATCTGTTTCTTCAACTTGTCCTGACGATGAACCACATTAGTTGATTCGAAACGCGTCGACAAATGTCTGTCTGCATGTGATTTACGCCAAAGTTATTCTTTCAAATATAATTATAGTTAAATATAAAATAGTTAAAACGTAGTTAAATATAAAATAGTTAGAAATGTATTCAAAAACATGAAATATAGTTAAATTTAAAATGGTTAAATGGTTAAAAAAATATTGTTATTATTATTATTATCAAATTTTAAGGTCACGATGAAGCCAGACACCAAATTGGTATATAAGACCCCCTTGTTTGTGGGACAAGAGACCCACCACACCAAATTGGTGTCTGAGACCCCCTTGTTTGTGGGACAAGGGACCCACCTTTGCGCGAAGATTTGACTCCTAAGTATTCCAAAAGGTTAAATAGTTAAATAGTTAAAAAGTATAAATATAAAATAGTTTAAAAATGTATTCCAAAAAAGACAAATTACCATATTCCGACCAAAAATATAGGAATTAGTAGTAGTTATATGAAATTAGTTAAAAGTGTATTTCCAAAAATGACCAAATTATCGGGCCAAAATATATGTAGATATAACATATTAAATATGAAATAGTTAACGTAATTAAATATTAGATAGTTAAATAGTTAAAATAATATATCTAGAAATGACAATTGCATAGTTTCCGGCAAAAAATTATATTTCGGGGGAAATTGTGGCTTAGTAGATAGTGCCGTTAAAAACTCAAAAAATTAGTCAAATATAATATATAAATATAGACACTTAAATTTTTATTTTAATAAGGATTTCGATAAAGTAAAAGTAGAATAATATATTAATTTTTTTATTAAATCTTGTAATAATCAATATTGTGGAACAGGGATAAAAGTAAAATACTATTAAAAAATTGTTTACATGACATTTTTTATTAATGTCTTTAGGCTACTTTTAGGCTGAATTTTCCTCTAATTTGAGTGTGGCTCAAAGTTATTTGGAGTGCATGCATGAGTAAACTAAAAGACCACTAGGACACATTCATTGATTTAGGAAAGATTTGGAATTTTTCGTAGAGTTAAATACAACACATGCATGCATGGGAAGATAACTGAGAGTATAGTCCAGTTAACTAAGAGTATGCCTTTTCCTCTCCCAATTCACAATAGTTTGACATGAGTTAGATCTAGAGTATCTCCACTAGACTGAAAGCATGCTTCTTCTCTCTACTTCTACTCCAGTTGAACTGAAGCATATTCCCTTAGCCATGTGCATGGTCATCTCATCTTAGTTCACCATCACTTAAGTGAAATGCATGGTAAAGAACTCCAAGAAGACAAGTAAGTTAACAATGTGCATTTCCTTGAAACTTTTTTTTAACTCCAATGCTTAAACACTTTACTTTGGGTTGTCCTCAAATTGACAAGGCACACCTGCATATCAACTTGAATTGGAATAATGTGCATGGGTTGAAGATAAAATATTGCATGGATAATTCGACTTCCATAGTTAATAAAACGAGAATGCAGCTTTGGTAGCATTCAATTGTATGCTGCGAGTTTTCTATTCTACATTGTTGTAATTTTGGGCTTAAGGTCTAACAACCTTGAGTATCCCTGGTTTCAAAGAGACATAAGGGTTCCCCCTAGTCAGAAGGGTGTGTTTTGGTGGAAGAGCGTTAGTTTGTGAGACCGCAACACATCATTTTTTGTGGGTTGTAATCATTTATCAGGCTTCAAGCCAATTTCGAGATAAAATTGAGATGACAGATTTGTGTTTATTTCAAGAAGTAATCTTCATATTTCTAATTTCTAATTTTTATATGCATATAAAATTTCAGATTCTATTGTGCCCTCATTTTGCAAATATTGTTATTTTTCTAGTATCTTTATTTGGGGATATTACAGTGGTATCAAAACTACAAGACTTGGTAGACTATTTAGGTTAACTGCATGTGTGAAGAGGGTGGCCATAACCTAGAAAAAACGGGAAGAAATAATGGCTAGAAATGATCAACCATCACCATTAAGTGAGGAGGCCACACAAACGTTTGCAAAAAAGTTAAAATAGTTGCAAATTTAACAACCTTTATTTGAGTCAATGGCTCAAAACACAACAAATTCAAGAAATTTGGTGCATAGAGAGGGAATGGAAAGTAGCAAGAATGAAGAAAACATTGAACATTCTTCCAAAAAACCTTCATGTTCAACACAATCTATACCTTTCATGCCTACTTTTATATAAGAGGATGAGTCTACACAAAAGGAACCTTTGGAGGACAATGAGGATGTTGAACTAATAGCTAAGTATCAGGTTTTGGGGGCAGATTTTCAATCAACCATCTCTTTTAAGGACTACTTAGAGGTCACAAAACGCACAAATCCAAATCAAATGAAATGGAACCAAGGGAAGCAGAATAATGGGTTACAGAAGAGGTGAGAACTTATGTCCTTATCAATTTTTGATGGATCATATAAGTGTACAACTATGGCTTGGATTCAGAAATTGGATACGTATCTTGCCCTAAATCAGATGAAGGAGATTGAGGCCATCAACTTTTCTACCCTTCACCTTGAAGGAGCTACACATGAATGGTGGTATCATCGTATAGTGACACAAGGACATGGTGCAAAGTCTCTTATGATAAATTTTGCACTGCATTATTAGAGTGGTTTGACCGCAAGGATTCAGAGGCACACTCCAAAGAGTTGGCTCAATTGAGACAGGTTGGGACACTTGATGCATATATTTCAAAGCTTCATTGGTTGTCAATCATGGTTTCTAATGTGACCGGGAAGAGATTGATTTCTTGGTCCATAAACGACTTGTCAAAACTAAACGACTTGTCAAAACCTCTTAGGGGTTGGGTCAAAGATTTTGATTTGTCAACCTTGCGGGATGTTATTAAGTGTGCAAGTAATATGGATTTATCCACACGATAGGCTAGGTTCCTAATGAGTTTTCGTGTATGTTAGGTTGTGTTATATTCTTTCCATGTAGTTAACAGGGGGTTTAAAGGGCACCCATAACCCCACTTTATGGGGTTCGAGGCAGCGCCCCAGAAAATTTTGGTTTTGGACCCTATGTTAGGTTGGGCGGACCCACCTATGGTTTTGTGCATGATTTTTGCATGTGTTTTTTTGGACGCGATGGTTTTTGTTCCATGGTATTGGACGCAATGGTTTTCGGTCCATGGTATTGGACGCGATGGTTTTTGGTCCATGGTATTGGATGCTTCGACATGTATAAATATGTATTGTAACATTGAAAGGAACATAATGAAAAATCAAGCTGGTAGTCCCGGTTTTGGGATCCAAGGGGAAATATCTTTGTATATGTGTTTTATGTGTTATGATCTCGCATTGTTTCTTTTCTGTGTTTTAGAATTCATATGCAGGTAATTTTTGTACGGGGTTAAAACCTACATTTGGTATCAGAACTGTTTTGGCTTCAAGGGGACGCCTTTGTTCCTAAGGGGTTTCACTCGGACCTGTGGTAGACCCTGTTTAGTGGGAGATCTATGAGATCGATTCTGGTGGTGAAAGAAGATGGTGAGCAGTGGAAAGATAGAGATCGAGAAACTCAAGATGGAGGATGTGTTGGTGGATAAAGACCAGTGGATCACGGTAGATCCGGGTACTAAACCAGTGGGAGTGTCCGATGGAAGAAGTTGGATCAGAAGGAAAAGAGCACAATACGATTGTGTGTCTCAGATTCAGTATTGCTGAATGTATCAGGGGAAGCTACAGCAAAGGCTTTGTGGGACAAGTTAGGGACTTTGTACCAATCTAAGTCTCTGGTGAATAAATTGTTCCTACAGAAAAAGTTGTATAACCTGAGGATGAAAGATGGAGACTCTGTGACAGAGCATCAAAATGCATTTAATACTGTGGTAAGTTAATTAGCATCTGTTGATATTAAAATTTCAAAGGAAGATAAGTGCATCAGTTTGTTGTGTTCTCTACTAGATTCATGGGATAACCTGGTTATTGAAATAGGTAGCAATGCAATTGCCTTGCATTTTGATGAAATAGTCTCATCCTTGCTGACGGAGGAGATGAGATGGAAAAATATGGAGAGCCAAAATGGTGATGCCTTGTCTGTACGAGGGTGGACCTAGAACAAAAACAAAAATAAGTCATCGAGTGGGAGATCTAAATCTAAAGGGAGATCTAAATCTCTAGGAAAACCTGTAAAGGTGGTGTGTTGGAAATGTGGAAAGGAAGGGCACTACAAAAGGGACTGTAAATCTAAAGCTCCTGACAAAGGAAAGGGATCTGATGAGGCTCCTTTTACATAAGCGAAAACCACCTTAGATGAAGGTGGGGATGTGTACTTGGCTTCTTTAAGTAAACATGTAGATCATGAGGCATGGCTGATTCACTCAGGTGCATCCTTTCACTTCACCCCCCATAGAAAGTGGTTCTGCGAGTATGAGAAATATGATGGTGGTGATGTCTTCTTGGGGGATGATAGGAAGGCTAGAATCGTTGGTCGCAGAAAAGTAAAATTGAAGTTGCAAGGTGGAAGGGTTAGAACATTTCCAGGTGTTATACATATTCTTGCATTAGCCAAAAATCTGATTTATGTTAGCAAGCTGGATGATGCAGGTATAAAAATAGTGTTCGAGAAGGATACCTGCAAGATGGTTCGGGGAGCACTGGTATTAATGCCGAGAGTTTGGATTGGAACTCTGCACAAGCTGCAAGGTAGCATTGTTATTAATGGGTGCAATAGTTCTGTGATTCCTGAAAGTGGAGTAGAAAATCTAGTAGTCTCTGGAGAGAAGACCATGTTGTGGCATCAAAGGCTTGGACATATTGGAGAAAAGGGCCTTCGTATATTTCATGATAAAGGTATGGTAGAAGGCATGATTAATAGCTCTCTAGATTTTGAATTTTGTGAAAATTGTGTATATGGGAAGCAGAATTGGGTGAGTTTCCCCTCTGGTATTAAGAGGGTGAAACAAATAATAGAACTTGTGCATAGTGATGTTTTTGGACCTGTGAAGGTTCCATCACTGGGTAAGTCTATGTACTATGTATCATTTATAGATGACTTCTCAAGGAATACATGGATATATTTCCTTAAGAAGAAATCTGAAGTCTTTGACATGTTTAAAAAATTTAAGGCTCCGGTGGAAAACTGGATAGAGAAGAAGATAAAGGTACTGAGGACAGATAACAGTGGAGAGTTTTGTAGTAAGGAATTTGAAGAATTCTATAAAAAGTGTGGTATAGCACAACAGAAGACTACTCCATATACACCTCAGCAAAATGGAGTTGCAGAAAGAATGAATAAGACATTGATGGAAAGGGCAAGAAGCATGCTCAGTGGTGTTGGGTTAGGACAGGATTTCTAGGTAGAGGCGGTGGATACTGCATGTTACCTGGTCAACAGGTCACCTTCATCAATGTCGAAGGATAAGACTCCACAAGAGGTATGGACTGGTAAGAAACCTTCTCTTTCACATTTGAGGGTATTTGGATGTGATGCATATGTACATGTTCCAAAGGAGAAACGAACCAAGTTGGATAGTAAATATGAAAAGTGCATCATTATTGGGTATAAGGATGGTTTAAAGGGTTATAAGCTTTGGAACCCAGTCACACGAAAGGTTGTGTATAGCCAAGATGTGGTGTTCATAGAGGTGAAAGATGTTATTAAACATGAAGTCCAACGAAAGGAACCTGAGAAGATAGAGTTTGAGCTAAAGGAGGAAGAATCAGAGTCTATAGCAGAGGGGGAATCAAAAGATGAAGAGCCACAAACTCTGGCTGTGAGAAGATCAGTTCGAGAAAGAAGGCAGCCTAAAAGGTATAGTCCATTTGTTTTTTGTTCAAATTTTGCTTTATCTATTACTGATGATGATCCCAGAACTGTGAAGAAAGCAGTAGATTCAGAGGATCGAAAACTCTGGAAAGAGGCCATGGTTGATGAAATGGCATCTTTGCACCAAAATGAGGCTTGGGATCTGGTGGAGTTGCCAGCTGGAAGAAAACCCATTGGCAGCAAATGGGTGTTCAAAAAGAAGACAAATGCAGAAAGAAAAGAGGAGAAATACAAAGCTCGGTTGGTAGCAAAAGGTTATTCCTAGGTGCCAGGAATTGATTTTGGTGATATTTTTTCTCCTGTTGCCAAGGTAACTTCTATTAGATTACTTTTATCTGTTTCTGCTACTTTTGATTTTGAGGTAGAACGGATGGATGTGAAGACAACATTTCTTCACAAGGATCTGGAAGAGGAAATCTACATGAAGCAACCTAAAGGCTTTGCAGCGAAGGGTAAGAAATAATTGGTATGCAAGTTAAAGAAGTCTCGGTATGGGTTAAAATAGTCAGCAAGGATGTGGTATCAGAAATTTGATACATTTATACGGGGACTTGGCTTCACTAGAAGCAAATCAGATCACTTTGTGTATTTTAAATTAATTGGTGACCGTGTTATTTATCTAGTCTTCTATGTGGATGATATGTTGCTGGTTGGAAATGACAAAGAAATTATCCAGGATTTGAAGACCCAATTGTCCTCCAAATGCAACATGAAAGATCTTGGTGCTGCAAACTATATTTTGGGCATGGAAATTAAAAGAGATCGAGCAAGAGAAAGCTCTAGTTAAACTGGAGGAAGTATGTTGAGACAATACTGCAGAGGTTTAATATGCAGGATAGTAAACCGGTGAATGTTCCTATTCATGTAGGTGTGAGGTTATCTGCTGAACAATGTCCCAAGACACAAGAAGAGGAAGAGGACATGTCCCATGTTCCATATGCAAGTGTAGTTAGTAGCCTAATGTATGCAATGGTCTGTACTAGACGATACATTGCACATGCAGTGGGAGTATTGAGCAGGTTTATGTCAAAACCAGGAAAGGATCATTGGACAACAGTGAAGCGGGTTTTCAGGTATTTGTGTGGCACTAGTGATTATGGTCTATGCTACCAAGGAAGACCAGGATTGGACAGAGTGTTGAATATTCGTGGCTTTTTTGATGCAGACTGGGCTAGAGATCTGGATCAGAGAAGATCTACAACTAGGTATGTGTTTAACCTATTTGTAGGTGTAGTCAGTTGGATGAGTAAGAAACAATCTGTAGTGGCACTATTAACTACAGAGGCAGAATACATGGTAGCCACTCATGCAAGCAAGGAAGCAGTTTGGTTGCAGAAATTGTGTTCAAGTATGGGGTTAGTACAAGAAGCTATAAGGATAGACTGTGACAGCCAAAGTGCAATTTTCTTGGCAAAAAACCCTACACATCATTTCAAAGACAAAGCACATTGATGTTTAGTATCACTTTGTGAGGGATATGATAGAAGACAAAAAGGTGTTGTTGGTAAAGGTGGACACTTTGAAGAATATTGTAGATGCATTGACAAAATCTGTGAGCTCTGAGAAGTTCTCTTGGTGTAGAGAGACAATGGGCATTTCGGGGTTGGGAAAATGACTAAGCTCTCTTGTGGCCCCCTGTGGAAAGAAAACAAAAAGTGGGAGAATGTTAGGTTGTGTTATATTCTTTCCACGTAGTTAACGGGGGGTTTGAAGGGCACCCGTAACCCCACTTTATGGGGTCCAGCGCAACGCCTCGGAAAATTTTGGTTTTGGACCCTATGCTAGGTTGGGCAGACCCACCTATGGTTTTGTGCATGATTTTCGCACATGTTTTTTGGACGTGATGGTTTTCGGTCCATGGTATTGGACGGGATGGTTTTCGGTCCATGGTATTGGATGCTTCGACATGTATAAATATATATTGTAACATTGAAAGGAACATAATGAAAAATCAAGCTGTAGTCCCGGTTTTGGGATCTAGGGGAAAATCTCTTTGTATATGTGTTTTATGTGTTATGATCTCGCATTATTTATTTTCTGTGTTTTAGAATTCGTATGCAGGTAATTTCTGTACCGGGTTAAAACCTACAGCGTAGACCCTTGTTGCAAAGTTGGTTGTAGAAGGACAAAAATCCAAAGTATAATAGACCTACGAGTGAAATGTCTAAGTTAGTTGGTGGTGCACCTCATGATTAGAGGGATGAGTTGAGATGAAAAAGGTTTTTCTTTGAATTTTTTGAGCCTTGGACACTTGGACATAAGTGTAGAAGAAAAGGAAATTCCCATTGGATTGAGGTATTTTAGGAGCCTAGTGATGATGAGTCAGAAGAGACACATGGTCCTAATAAGCAACATAAGCAAATGGATGGATAGACCGATACATATGAGTACCTAGATGATGTGTTATAGATGATGTATTTTCATTCCTCGTTACCATTCCTCATTGTAATTCCTTTAGAGTAAAGGGTGTTATTTAGGGACAATGAGTTGTTGTGTTGATTAATAGTGGGGCTACCCATAGCTTTATTGAATCATCCTATGTGAAGAAACAAGGTTCGTAATATGAGGAGCATAACGGTTTTTGGGTGCATATAGCAAGTGGGTTGATGTCACATTGCATTCATCATGTTCCACAATTTAGTACTATAACTTTGGGTAATTACATCCTTATTGATGAATTTTATGTGGTTGACATTGAGGATGTCAATGTTGTTGGGTTTTCAATGGTTGCATTCTAAAGATCCATTTGTTATGAACTTTAAGACTATGAAATTGAGTTTCATAACAGATGGTAGGAGGGTGGGATTATGGGGCTTAACTCTAGATGCTCTTAGATTCATTTCAGCTAATAGGATGGAGAGAGTTTTTCACCATCCAAAGGCCATGTGGGAAAAGTAGTGTTTCATTTCAGAAAGGTCTATCAATATAGGACAAAATGGATATCATGTGGACATACAAGGTTTGTTGAACAAGCATAGTGTGATGTTTAGATCTACTGCAAGTCCTACCTCCAAGTCATGATTTTGAGCATGTTATTGAGCTTATGGAAAACAAGCTAGTTGTTATGGATCCCTACCATCATCATAAACGACTCAAGGATGCGATCGAGAGGACTATTCAGGAGTTGTTAGGTGCAGGAAACATATGTCCTATCTCTAGTCCCTTCACTTATTATGTTGTCATGGTTAAGAAGAAAGATGACATTATGAGGATGTGCATTGATTATCGTTTATTGAATAAGAAGACAATCAAGAAGAATTATTATATATATGTATTAATGAGTTGATGGATGAGCTACATGGAGTGGTATATTTCTCCAAAATAGATATTTGTTCAGAATACCATAAGATTCAAGTTTGAGATCATATGTGCACAAAAAAACTTTCAGGTGCCACTTTGGACATTTTTAGTATTTGATGATGACCTTTGGGTTATCAAATGCTCTAGCTACTTTTCGTTCTTACATGAACCATGTGTTCAACAAGAACTTGCAGAGATTTGTGTTGGCTTTCTTTGATGACATCTTAGTATATAGTAAGTCATGGGAAGAGCATCTTCGACACCTTTATGAAGTGAAGTATGTAAGTAGCTAATTCCTTATTTGTGAAAGCCTCTAAGTGTGAGTTCATCATGGTTGAGATATTATATTTGGGATGTCATTGGGGGAGGTGGTGTGAAGCCACATTGGGAGAATATTCAAGTTATACTTGAGCAACCATCACCAAAGAACATGTCAAACTTGTGAGGCTTCATTGGTCTATGCACATACTATAGATGGTTAGTGAAGGGATTTTCTTCATTACTACTTTGACCAAGAAGGATGTTATTTTTGGACATGCGAGATTCAAATAATTATGGATCATCTTAAGAAGGTAATGATTACTTATCTTGTAAATTTGTCTTTACCAGATTTCTTTAAACCTTTTGTGCTTGAGTGTGATGCATCAAGTATTGGTATTAGGATTGTTTTGATGTAAGACGAGCATCCCATTTCTTATGAAAGCTAAAAATTGAATGAACTTAAAAGGATATTCTCCACATATGATAAGGAGATGTTAGCCATCATGCACACACTTGAAAAGTTTCATCAATATATTGTGGGAAATAAGCATTAGAGAAATTTTGAGGTCTAAAATGGGTCTCAAAATAAAAATATACAACCAAAATCAACTGTATAAGAACCAATAGGATTGAAGATGATGATTTCAACCATTGGGGATGATTCACCATTTTTGGAGTTTAAATTATATATATAATATATATATATATATATATATATATATATATATATATATATATATATATATATATATATATATATAACTACTTTTTCAACTTATCTCCCTACAATTTTACTCAAATTTCGAGTGGGAGCACACGTTGGATGCGGAATTTAATTCCTCATCCAAGGAGTACCCATGTTGCATACTTTTGATGGACCTTACTACATGAAAAATGAGAAATACATGAAAAATGTGATTGCTTTTGAGTGGGAACACTCATTGGATGCATAATTTAATTCCTCGTCCAATGAGTACCCACGTTGCATACTTTTGATGGACCTTGCTACACGAAAAGTGAGAAATACATGAAAAAATGTGGTTGTGATCACATTTTTTCATGTATTTATCATTTCTCGTGTAGCAAGGTCCATCAAAGTATGCAACATGGGAATTTCTTGGATGAGGAATTAAATCATGCATCTAAAGAGTGTTCCCACTCAAAATTTGAGTAAAATCATAGGGAGATAAGTTGAAAATATGAGTTGAAAAAGTAGATTTTTCTTTTTTCCCTCTAAAATTTGATGATGTAATCTAATATTATTTTATTTTCTCAACTATATTTTCTAATATTCCTTAGGAGGCCCATTTTAGACCTCAAAATTTCTCTAATTTCTACTATGAGGATTGATCATAACAACCTCAAGTATTTCATGGAGAAAAAATGATTAAATGAGAGACAACAACGTTGGGTAAGTAAGCTACAAGAGTATGACTTTGATATTGAATTCGTCAAGGGAAAGAATAATGTCATTGATGATGCATGGTCTAAAAATCCTTTGTTTTTCTCTCTTTTAGACATTTCAGCCTTTGGAAGGATCACCTACTAGCAGAATATGCAAAAATCCAGCATGATTGTGATATTTTAGATAGTTAAATAGATTATGGAAGATATAAAGTGATGAATGCCATCATCAATTACAAGAATAGAATATACCTAGTGCCCAAAAGTAAGTTTAAGCACAAACTCTAATTGTTGTCCATAACAATCAACTTGTTAGTCACCCTGATTAGTTGAAGACATACAGGTATGTTCATGAAAGGTTCTCATGGAAGGGTATGAAGAATGTTGTTCTCATTGATGTGAGAGAATGCATAGAATACTAAAGAAACAAGCTAGGATTTTCCTCCTAATAGGTCTACTATAAACAATTCTTATTCCCAACCAAAAGTGGGAACAAAAATCGATGGATTTTATCACGGGGTTGCCTAAGGTAAATGGTAAGGATTGCTTTTTTTTTTGTAGTGGATAAACTTACTAAATATGCCCATTTCATGCAAATTAATTTTGAATCTAAACCTCCATAAGCTGATAGTTTATTATTTAAACATGTATACATACTTCATTGTGTTCCTAGGAGGATTATAAGTGATAGGGACCACATATTCATTAGCACCTTTTGGCAAGAATTGATGAAGTTGGCTAGAATAAAACTTGATTATAGCATTGGTTATCATCCTCAAATGGATGGTCAAACTAAAATTATTACTAAATGGCTTGAGGGCTACTTGAGGATCTATGTGTTAGGACAACAAAAAGCATGGGTAAAATGGTTACATTTGGTAGAATTTTGTTACAACACTACATATCGCATGAGAATCAACATGACTCCTTCCAAAGCCTCGTATGATTATGAAGCTCATTAGGGGAATTTTGAGGTCTAAAATGGGCCTCCTAAGAAAAATGTACAACCAAAATAACTTTATAAGGACCAATAGGATTCAAGATGATGATGTCAACCATGGGGGATGATTCAACATTTTTGGAGTAAAAAAGTAAAAAGATTAAAAATAATAAAATAATAAAACTACTTTTTCAACTTGTATTTTCAACTTATCTCCCTAAGGTTTTACTCAAATTTTGATCAGTAGTACTCGTTGGATGAAAAAATTAATTCCTTATCCAACGAATAGCCATGTTGCATACTTTCGATAAACCCTGTTACATGAAAAATGAGAAATACATGAAAAAACATAATTGCAATCGCGTTTTTCATGTAATAGGGTCCATAGAAAGTATGCAACATGGGTGCTCCTTGGATGATGAATCAAATTTTTCATCCAATGAGTGTTTCCACTTGAAATTTGAGTAAACCCATAGGGAGATAAGCCGAAAATACGAGTTGAAAAATTAGTTTTTTCTTTTTTCCCTCTAAAATTTGATGATGTAATCTAGTCTTATTTTATTATTTATACTATTATTTTATAATTTCTTTAGGAGGCCCATTTTAGACCTCAAAATTCCCCTAAGTTTATACATTTGTGGATTTAGTATTTTTTATTCTAGAACTCCAAAAGCTTTTGAGTGGGCTAAAGAGAACCAAGATATCGTTAAGACACTCAAGAAGAATATTCAAATTAAGAACAACAAAATAAATATGTTGATTTCCATAGATTTGAGAGGTGTTTTGAGGTGGGACACATGGTATTTTTTTGTCTTCAAAGTTATATACAATATTCATTGAAGATCAGTGGAGCGAAAAAATTTAAACCCTGGTTTTATGGGCCTTTCAATGTGATTAGGATAATTGGTGAAGCAACATATGAGTTGGATTTTCCTTCTACCAGCAAGATTCACAATGTATTTCATGTATCATGCCTCAAAAAGGCTCTTGGAAAACATGTGACTCCTTCAAAAAAATTACCTCTGGAGATGAAGGTATATTTCAGAGACCATTCTACAAGTAAGGGAGAAAAGATGGAAGAATAAAGTAATCTTTTAATATCTCATCAAATGGAAAAAATTTCCCTTGGAGGATGCAAAATGCAAAGGGGAGGAGATTCTTAATCATGTCGATCTATAAATTCTCAAAGACCAGCATTATTTGGGTGCAGAGGATTGTAATGTCCCCAACTCAAACCATGAAAACTAACAACAAATCGACTATCATTTCCTTGGCTTACCTAAGAGGAAAAGGATGGAGAGCCACATTGGCTTTAGTCACACGCATATGGATTAGTGCACATAGACAAGTTGAGTGTGATTGGGAGTTATTTGGAGTGCATTCATGAGTAAAATAAACACCACTAGGACGTGTTGTTCCAGATATTTGGGGAGAAATATCTAGGATACTTGAACACCGAGAGAGGAAATAAGCCACACAACATTCAAAATATGCACTAAATACATATGGAAGATAACCATTCCAGAAGGCCAGTTATTAAAGGAAATAAAATTTTGACCACTACATTATGGTGGATGAATGTGTCCTTTTACAAAGTAAGGCCCATTATTTATAGCCATCTTGAGTTACAATACCATGGTTGGAGACAATGGTTAAATACCATGGATGGGTGCCACTCCTATTCGGATCACTCTCCCCCCCCCCCCCCCCCCCTTAGGAAGCAATGGTCCCCATTGCGTCAATCTCCCTCATGAGAAGAATTTGTTGAATATGAGCCAATGAAGAGAAGGGTTTTGAGTGGTTGACCCATAACTCTGGGTTTGTGGATGACCCATAACCAAGTGTTGTTGAAGACATGAGTTTTTTGTGGTTAACCCATAACCGTGGGTTTGTGGATGATCCATAACCATGATGAATGAAGATCCAAAGGTAAAGATACCTTGTAATTCTTGCCAACTATGATCTAACAATGTGTGACCAAGAAATGGACTTTGATTGCAAGGGTTTTGTGTCGTTAGCATATAACCATGGGTTTGTGGATGACCCATAACCATGATGAATGAAGATCCCATGATAGAGATACGATGTAACATTTATGGGCCAAATATGATGCTAACAGTGTGCAGCCTAGCAACTGGACTTTGATGGCAAGGGTTTTGTGTGGTTGACCCATAACCATGATGAGAAATGGTTTGAGGATAGAGATACCATGTAATGCTTGTGGGCCAATTGCGAAACTAGTAATGCATGGCCTAGAAAATGGACCTCAAGATCATTTGCTTGACTATCTACCTCGTGTAAATAGGATAGCTTATCTTTGTAAATTCCCTCATTATCCATTGCAATAAATCTATCAAGAAATCCAAGTGACCCTTTTTATGTTTAAACAAAAGACTTTTTTTAGGTAAGCCATATAAGCTTAAGCTAAGTCCACTCCTATCTTTGATGCTCTTGAATTTATCATGAGATCACCACATGAATGCTATGTTTGTACAAAATTAAAGTCCCTTGGCATAACATACATGACCTTATTGGTAAGATGAATTGGAGTTTCCTTATTATCTTTCAATGGAAATATAACCAAAATATATTCAACCTCCATAAAATTATGGAATTAGATAAACATGTCAAACATGACCTTCAATAAAGATATTGTGCCCCAAAACTGATCAAAGTGTACATAAGGGTACCCAATAATAACAGTTTGAATTGGAAAACCAGGAATAAAAGCACAAAGCTGAAAAAACATATGTTCCTTCCATTAGTTGTTGTACCCTCTGATAACAGTAATACTCATGGGAAATCATTACATGAGGCCTTTCTATTTATTTCAATTACAACGTGCTTCCGTGACACTGTTGAGAATCTATCCACATAAACAACTTGCATGTGTTAAATGTGTGATGTAAGTTATCCAAGCCTCTGGGATGTGAAGCAACTTGATTTATTTCTACCCATGACTCTTTTATTGCATTGTAGCATCTCTCATTCCCATTTTTTAAGTCTTCTGTCACAATGTTGTAATAATATTCGTAATGTGAAATACAAGATAAGTGTCGAGATTTCAATGCACCAATTGTAATGTGGGGATAATCCAAGCAAAATCAGGCAACTAACATTCCACCATAAGATCCACTGAAAACGATGACAACAATTTTTCTGCAGATAATTTTTTCTTCAAATTTAGAATTGTTGTTGTCTAATCAGCCAATGCTTGTGAAATAGCCAAGTGTAGAGGCATATATAAAAGAATAATTTGGACTCATAGGAGGCATCAATGATCCATAGTATCGATGCTCTATATAGACAACAATTCCTTGGAACTGAGGAGTGGTCTCAATAAGAAATCCACTTTTAGAAATGGTAAAGCAAGTGTCATTGACAATATGAGACTCAACACCCATGTAGATAAAAATGGGAGAATGGCTTTGTGGACTGCCCCAATGCTTTTTATTTGCAACATATCTCTATTGGAAGGAGATATTTTCCTCTTGTCTATAAGTGAAATAGTCAATAATTTGAGTATAATAGTGTATCTTGTATTCAACTTTGCATAGATGTAGTCCATTCTTATTGATTAGTGATTTTCTAGTACTAATTAAGGACCTCATATGACCATGATCTAAGAATGAAGGGCTCATGAAATGTGTAAATTGTAAAAGATTGCATGCCCCCACCATTAGTAGAAGAAGGAGAAGCACTCCACGAGCATATTGGTTTCCCAGGCCAAGTGCTTAGTTGTGGCTGAATTAACTAATTACCAATTACTCTAGATGGCTTTTAGATCACTCAAATTTATATTGATATGAGAGGGGGCATAACTAGTATATTTAGAAAGTTAGGTTATGACCCTATTTCTACCAAACCATTGGAAATTCAATGTTAATGATAGTAGCACCAAGGGACTTTTAGTCCCAAAACAACACAACTCACCTTCTAACTAGACCTCTGTGACAACGCCAACCTAGGTTCCTCATGAAAAATGCAATATAATTATGTTTTCAAAATATGTCAAGAAGGTTGAGTAAAAAAGGACACATATTTGAAAGCTGAGGGGATTGCTTGCATGTGATGTGTAAGGTTTCGTTGTACAAGAAAATTTTATTGTTCCTAACAAACCATTAAAGGATGGTTGGTGTATGTTTTAAAGGGATTGGTTCCTAAATTAAATAGGTTGTAAATAAAAATTACACAAGAACATGTGATTGGGAACCTTAACAAGGAAAAAGGACAGGAAAAAATTATGAAGACTAGATTGTGTTGGATACCTATACCAATAGGTTTCATATTTCATGATTGGCAAATTCAAATGCCAAATATGCTCTACTTTGCTGACTCAAAGATCCCATATTTCCAAGGAAAAGCAAGGTGTGTACATGCCTTTAGGCCTATTAAAGTGTTAATGGATGATCCAACAGTCTAATCTGGATCATGCCATGTTTCAATTTTGTTGTAGAATAGAGAGAAATTTGTCCAAACTGTCTAATCTTGGCAGATCAGTAGTTAGGCAGAGAAACTAAGGTTCCCAACTGCTTAATCTGGGGCCTTGGAAGAAATAAGGGTAGTGCTATATAGGAAATCAAAGGAAAAAGCCAATGGAAAAGAAAAGGCACAAAAAGGGTTTGCAAGTCCAAGTGCACCCTCCAAGAAGAAACAAAAAATGCTAGGCAAAATAGTTGGGTAGGTAAATGGGGTTGCTGAAGTGGTGTTACTTCCAAGCTTAAACTTTGCCAGTCAAATACAAGTAAAAAATCATAATGAAGCATGTCTAACTTCCCTTTCTCCTGATTCACCACTCATTACTAACCTCCCTTCACAAGATGTGTTTATAAGAGAGATTCAATGTTTTATATTGGTTCTTATGGCCTTTAGAAGCCACATTTCTTATGTAAAGTTCTTTTCATTTTGATCTACTCTTCAAGCTAAGTTGTTTTCAAGAAAACTTAGTGATATCACTCTTCATTCACCTTCCCCCTCCATATTGACCTCTAACTTGTATTATTTAACTCCCTATGTCACCCTTTCCCTACTACTATAACACCATGGTGTATAAACCCTAAGCAATGTATAAATACCCCCTCCTTGGCATTATAGCCATATGGTTCACTAATAGGGAATTGAATTAACACCTGGTTAGCTCAAGAACCCAAGCCTAACCTCCTATCTCCCCAGCACTCATTGGCCCATTCAATCCTTCATTTTGCCCAAAAAACCTTGGAAAAACCCCTTTTACCTTTATACCCACTCAAAAGCGAAGAAATGCCTAAAAACCCACTTTCCCCGCCTTATCCTAAGGTCGGGACCCATTTTCGCTGTTTACATGAAAAATTCATGGAGAAACCCTCTTATCCTAAGTTTTGATACCCCGAGCGATTTTGCAAAAAGATCTTTGATAAACTATAAATTCTGCCTTTTTCCCAAAGTTTACGGTTGATATGTTTTTTAACGAAGAATTTCATTGCAAAACCATTGAATTTTCAATATGCCAAAGGGTCCCGCCGGGTGCAAATTTCAAGGGAAATCATTATTTAAATACCTGCCAGATGACCATATCTTCCGTGCAACTCAAGTACCCGATAACCGTCCGATCCAGGTCCTTCAGATCGACGGTCGTCGTGAATTTCGGAGCGGCCCCGACGTCCAACAAATATCGTCCGATATCTGTCAGACGTTGATGTCATGCGGGGTCCACGCGTCGCCCCCAAAATCCATCGAAGCCCCCTCTGACAGATTCCCCGCCGTATAAGAGGTAGCCCGATATCGCGGCACCTGTCCGCCTATGTCAGCGCCCTCGTACCGCCTGTGTCAGTGCCACGACCGCGCGCCTCGCCCACCACTGGTCCACCTGTTCACCACCTCACCGCCCCCATGGACTGGTCTTAGGCTGCCACGTCACCTGATGATGTCATGCTGACGTCATCCAACCCGGACCCACTTGCTGATGTCATTTAAAAAGGCGCCAATGACCCGAAAAATCCATATTTTGTCAAAAATCACGCGTTTTTTGCACTTTTTGCAAAAACGTTGCTGCGCTCTCTGCATGCGTTTTACGACGAAGAATTCACCAACCTGCTCAAAACCAACCGGAGAGCTTCAGCGCGCGTACCCACCTACTGTTCCGACCCAAGCAATCCATCTGCCAGGTATTTGTCCGTGAAAACCTCTCTGAAACCTAGTTTTCTCTGTAAATGCTAAAAATTACGTTAAGCATAGAAAACGCCTAAATTCACCGGAAAACTACTTACACCCAACTCCCTCTTGGAAAATTGACGGTCGAATTTCACTAGCCAAGCCATTTAGACTGCAATTTCAGCGAAAAACCCGCATTCTTCGTTCGCGCAGTCGTGAACTAGAAACCATAACCTGCACTCAATTACTGAGGAAGGTCTGTTAAACACTATAACTTGCCTTTTCAAGGAACCAAAACAATATTTCAACTTCTGTGGACTTGCCCTATCACCTTGCATTTTCAGTTTGCCTCTTCACTCAGGCAGTGCTCTTCCGGCCCAACAAACAGAAGTTTACTTACCAATCAGTATCCAAACAACCATGGAGACTCCAGCTGCACCAGTAGCCCTCAATGTTGCTCCACTAAATGCCCCCCAGAGAGAGTTGGAGTGGCAGGATTTGGTAGACCTAGACTACCAAATCTCAGAGGACTCCTCATCGAAGTGCAAGTTCCACCTTCATCTACTAAATGAGCTTAAGGCCAGACATAAGGATGGGACAGACATACTAGGCATTTGGGATTCCTTCCTCCCAATATTCAAGCTCCCTCAGGTCAACCAGTTCCGTGACCTGATTCATCTATGTGCTGTCTTCTATGACCCCATGCAAAGGGCTGTGCTTGACCCTACAGGTGCAGTGGTATTCTACATGACCCCTGAGGCCATCAGAGAGATGCTGTAGTTCAAGACCCAGAAGAAATTGGTCCCCCTGTCTCTAATGGATTTGATCAACCAAGGAGCCAAAATACTAACAGATACACATATCCTGAAGCTCAACCAATTGTTCATTACAAACTTTGACACAGTGCTGCACCCTCCCATTTTTGATGGCTACCTCAATCAACTGGGTGTAGATCTTGCATACATGAATAGTTCCGTTTTGGGGTACAAGTCACTGGAATTTATTGAGAAAATTGTACTAGTAATGATGACTATGTTCTCCCCAGGCAAGACTCCAATCTGTTATGACTATGCCATATACATTTCACATAAGATGCATGAGCAGTTCTTGAACCTGTCCAGAGAGAAGGTGTTCAGATACACCTCCTACATTTACCACCTCATCCTGTATTATCAACATGAGAAGTTCTCCTTTGAGATTAAGAGAACAGATGCAGCAGGCAATCCAAGGTCAGTGGTGTACTGGACCTCGGTGTTTCACCTCAGCACCTACTCTCCATATACATACTATGAGTTCATAGACCTCTTCATCCATCCAGCCATGTCTTTATTCTTAAGCTCACCTCCTCCAAGACTGACTAAGGAGATGCAGAGGATTCTGCAACTATCCAAGGTATACAGCATAGGGGATTGGTACTTTTACCAACACTATACTGTAATCAGAATATATGGGTGTGAGTTACGCCCATACAGATTGCCCAAATATGTGCCTATGAGACTGTTTGCCCTAGAATATTTCAGGCAATTCGGCAATGCTGATATGGTACACTTTGCAGGCAAGGGCAAGAAGGCACAACTCAAGGTAAAAAATCAATTGGGCCACCTTGTCTTGAATAAAAGGGAAGGCTGGAAAGAAGCTGACAGGAAACTAGAATGCCTTGGCCTAAAACAAAGCTTCCTTTGGAAGCCTTATGACCCTAATATGACCATATCCTTAAGAAGGCTAAAATACAAGCTCTCCAACTATGAACATGTGAGCATGCCCTACATTGAAAGACATGCCAACCAGCCAAAATGGAGAAGGAACACACTGGAGGAACCAGTCACCCAAGAGGAATTGAATGAAAGAGCTAGAAGGCATCTTTTGAAAATGGCTGACTTGGAATCTCCTTCACAGGTACTTACTCTACCAAACCCTCAAGCAGGAGCAGTGGCCTCATCATCTGCAGCACAACAAGAAATAGTACAAACCACAGGCCAAGCTCAGAGCAAAGGCAAGGAGAAGGATATGGAAGAACCACAGGTGCAACAGGGTCAAGTGCAGCCACCCCAACAGGAACAACAGCAAAAGGACCAACAGGTGTAGGGGGGACAAATAGCAGAGGCCCCAATGGCCACCTAGCAGCAGCCAGCACAGATGGCACCCCCAAGGCAAGACTCAAGAATTGACTCATCAGTCCTCCAAACCCCTCAAAGGGAGGACTTGAGCAGGAAAAGAGACAGGGAAACGCCCCTAACTGCATCACCAGAGAAGAGGCAAAGACTGAATCCCTTCTCTGAAGAAGATATGCCAATGGGTAAACTTCAAGAACAGGCCTGCCCAGCATGGAGGCCTCAGCCAGCTCTTTACAACAAGAGCAAGACAGGGCAACAGTAGGAGAGGTGAGCTCCTCAGCATGAAGAAGGGGAGGCGAGAAAAGCATTAAGCAGCAGTTTAAAGATATCAAGAACAGAAATGAACCAATAAAGCTGCAACTCTACAACCACCTGCTGAATATGGCTCCTACCAACCAACAAAGGCTCATGTCTGCATTTGATGCACATGAAGGGAAAATGATCATGAGCCATTTTACACCAACAGTGCAGCAACCACAATCAACTGCAGATTACATTAGGACCAATCTGGAGGTCCTATCAAAAGACATCCACCCAATGGATCAAATAGAGCTGCATAAACAGACGGGTGAGATGGTCTATGCCACATTGGTAGACAAGACCCTAATAAACTACAGGCTGCAGGATAGCCTGAATAACACTGCTGCACAGCTTGAGTTGGAAAGGGCTTCTTCTCAAGCCAAGGACAATAGGATCAAAGCTCTGGAAGAAATTATAATAGAGCTTGGGCATGATCCTAAAGATGTGAAGGCTGTCCAAGAAATCTTGAAGCTAAGGGATGCTGATATGGAAGCATTGAAAAAGATTCTGAAAATCCCACCAACTCTTCACCCACAAACAGAAGAGGTTGCCCAACAAAGGCAGGAAAAGGATGCAGCTGCTCTACTAATGACACTATACAAAGAGCTCCTCCAAACTCAGGAAAAGCTGCAGGAGTCAGAGGCCACATTAGAGCAGCATTACAGCAAAAGGAGGTAGGGAAAACCTCACAGCCACCTCTAGAAACAATAAATCTTGAGGAAATCCCTCAAGGCACTGCCCCTCCCAGCCAACAGGTACAGCAGGCAGCCCCAACCACCTCAGCACCAACAACAGAGCAGGCTGAAAGCCTTGATATGCAAAAGCTGAGGAATGAAATTCAAGTTTTGGAGTCTCAGATGTCTGAGCTTAATCAAGCCAAGGACACTCTGGCAAAAGTAAATGAAAAATATGACAAGTCCAAACAAAATGTAGCTGAGAGAGAGAGGGAGGTAAAGGCCCTCAAGAAAAGGATAGTTGATCTAGAGAAAGAGCTCACATTAGACAAAGTCACATCTGAGCTCAAGAGGGTCATATGGGGCCACATTGGCCAATCTATTACAGATCAGTGGGAATATATTGAGGCCATCCATGAGCAAATAACGCTCATTGGAAGAGCACATAAAGAGATACAACGAGCAAGGGCATCTCTAGGCAGCATGCCTGAGATTGCCAATAAATTGATAAATGTGCTAAATTACAGAACCAGCTCCCAGCTCATCAAAATGGGAATTGGAAACAGGACAGAAACTATCTCACTAATAAAAAGGGTCCTGACATTGAGAAGCCTAGTCCAGACCCTGGAGCGAAGAGTCCAGGACATGCAAGCAGACATCAACAAGTTTCAGAACAGGTTTTTGGCATTACAAAACAGAGGTCTGCCTAGCCTGCTGGAACCATCAGGAAAGTTACTCTCACATGATAAATATGCCAAGAGAGTAAACACTTTTGCACTAAATCAGATTTCAGAAGCAGCAAGCTCATCAACAGAAACAGGACCCATAACAGGGCAGATCCTCTTTAACAGAGTAGAAAATTTATTTTTTATTATGAATGAGATTACACATTTGTTTGATGAGCCTCCTCATTTTTATAAATATACAGAGGCTGATGAGACCATGGGGTCAATTTTGAAGCATCAGTTGCCTGCACCAGATGTGTGGGAGGAATTGATACGATTACTGTTAAATCAAAGTCAGTAATTGTAATTTTGCTTTTTGAAAATATTTAAATTTTCATACACAGGAGGACAAAGACACATCAGCAGGTATGCAGAAAGAGGCTGAGCCAACTCAGCACAAGTATTCGGCCACCACAGCAGCATCAGCAGTCACAGGTGACAGGGCCGAGAAGCCACAGGGAGATACAGCTGCACAGACACGTCATTCAGCAGTTATATCAAAGCGCTCAACCGACTCCGCGAGCCCCAAAGGTCAAAAATTGTTCTGACAGGAGTTAAGAGCCTTTAAAGTTCATTAAAGATTGCAATAACTTTTCACCTGCAATCTATGTACGAGTTAGTAGAGATATTTTCCCTCTCAGATGACTCAATGCCTGAGATATTTTGTAATAGACTTCTATATATTCCCCCTCGCATTTGTTAGCAGGGGTTGGACATTGGATGTTTGAAATCTTTTGATATCTATTCTGCTCCTCTTCTACTGTAAATCTTCAGAGAATTAATACAAAGGATGATGGAATTTCCAAAGCTTTGTGTCTCTTGATGTCTTGCTGGTGTATGGTTGAATGTTGCAGGATTCCTGCGTATCTCATGGCTCAATAAGTTTTCTGTTACTCTTTGTTATATGTTTGTTATCTTTCATATATCATTCACGTTTTCCATGTTTTAAATATCTAATAGCAAGGAAAAAGAATAGTCTCAAGATTTAATCACAGATTACCCTGAACTCAATCTAAGCTATTATAAATGTTTTCTTCAGTTATGGTAATGAAAGTGTAATTCTTAATTTCTACCTTTCACACTATATCATCACAGTGATCTGTTGTTTCAGGAATTCAAGTATTGCTCCTGAGGAATAGGTCCCTTTCTCACATCCCAGCTTAGTGAAGAATTCTTAACTGCTCTTCACTGGTTGTTCACACTTCATTATCACAATTTACAGTTTGTTTCATGAAATATATAAAGGCCCTGTAATTCCAGCTGCACTAAACAGGATCTCAAGAAACCAACAGCTACAGACTCCATTTCCCAATGGATTAATTTACCTACAGAGAACATTTCAAAACTATCAGAAAT
Source organism: Pinus taeda (assembly GCA_000404065.3). NCBI lineage: Eukaryota > Viridiplantae > Streptophyta > Pinopsida > Pinales > Pinaceae > Pinus > Pinus taeda. The sequence goes on along the minus strand of APFE031311069.1, from coordinate 238,727 downwards.
CATCCTCCCAACCAAACACAAAATAAACAAACCTTTACCTCATAACTAGCCTAAAAACTCCATAAAAACATAGACAAATCTTACAGAGAGAGCCCTCTCTAATTACAGTTGGGCTAGAAGTTGTAGTCCAAAGATTGGTTAGTGGTTACCCCGGCCGTATTCCCTTGGGAGTCATAGGGAACAAACTAGGTGTTAACAGATTGGACAAGGAAGCAAGGGAAAGGATGGGAATCCTTATGTAACAATGAAAAGCAGAAAATAAAAGAGAGGGTTTGACCTCAAGGGAATCATCATTAATTCGCTTAATTTTTTGATGCAAAAAAAAATATCATTGATATGATAATTTCTCATTCGCTCAGGCAGGAAGAGTAACCATTTTTCAAGCAGCATTCAATCGAGAGTAGAGCAAGGAATCGTTGAAGAGAAGAGAAGATAAGTGAAGGGGATTGGTTCTCTAATATAATGGAGGTTTTGGTTTGAGCTACTAGTCTTTGGATCCCTATAACAACTTGAGTTCTCGGGAGGTTGTGGGTTGAGATAGAATCCCTAAAGCCCGTAATAGCTTGGTTTCCCTGGAGGATGTGGATTAAGATAGAAATCTCTAGATCCCTATAACATCTTTGGATTCCCTAGAGGCTACGGGTTGGGATAGAATCTTTGGATCCCTATAATAGCCTAGGTTCCCTCAAGGTAGTGGGTTGAGATAATAGTATCTGGAGCCCTGGAAAACTTGGGAAGAGATCAATATCTGAGTTAATATTGCTAGAAAGTTTTCATGTAGGTATCCTCATTTATGTCATTGTTTTGCAGTGGATTCTAGACTTCCTGGAAAGGAGGTGAATCCATGGTACTAGCCTTGAGGGTGGAGGTGATGAACCTCTGGATTCCTTGTATTGGAGAAGGTTGCAGCAGGAAACTGGTGGGATTGAGGAGATAGGTCCTCTGGAGTCCCTGTTTCAGTTGGAAGTTGGTGTTTCATTCCTTTGAGAAAACCCCTTAGTCTCTGGAATCTTTCTCGGGGGTGACAGCTACAAGTAATGTTGGTTGTAGTTGTCTATGGTTGGGTGGAGAATTATAATCCTAGACTCAGTTTCCCAAACATCACAAGATAAGTGCTCTTATGTATCTACAATTCCCATGATTATATGTTTGCATTTTTTGATTGAAATGGTATGTGTAAATGAATCAAATGTTTGTTGCATTTCCTATTTTGGCATTGTATTGCAGAGAAAAATTAAGGACTGCATTTTTTCACTAAGATTATAAATGGTACAAGATACAATTTTTGTATATAATAAGAAGAATCATGTTACATTTTTTGTTGAAATGGTGTGCTTAAGAGAGACATGAATGTGTTATGTTGTGACTAAATAAATAACATATACATTGAAGCCTTGAAGGCAGTAAAAATATCTACAAATATCTGAACCAAGTATATGGCAAAGACTGGCATTAGAACCTTTTTTATTAATTAATAATGGTTACATTGAGGATGCCTATGTTGACATGGTTTGTGCATACATAGATAAATGTATATACATATATATTACTGGCTATAAGCTTATGAGTCCATTCTGAAGGCGTTTTTCTAATGTTGAGGGATGTGTTCTTCTTTTAAGTCCAATCAAACCCTGTGCTCTTTACTTAAGTGGCCTCTTAGCCATGCATTATCAACAACCTACATTCTTTCCCTAGGGGCACCGTCACTGATGTTTGAGCGTCACCGCTAGTATCCAAATGCCTTGGAGGTCTTCGATAAGTGTCATGGGGTAGTTGATGTAATCACTGCAATTTATAGGGCCATTGAGAACCATTGGAGGTTCCATAGCATGTGGCAAGAGAGGTGGAATCCCCTTGGTAATTCACTGCAAGTCTTTGGCAGTAAGCGGCCAACAGATCACTAGTGCGTGCATGCATGGAATCCCCTATCCAAGAATGTGAAATTCCAAGGGACCGGGAAATCATTAGAGTGGTTATGTCACAATATTAGGAGGATAACACTAGTGGGTGCTTAGTAGATCATGGTGGCCACGACGAAATGTCAACATGGGTCTAGTCATTTGTAGAACCATCACAGTTGAGTTACAAAGGAATCCATTTTCAAATGGCAAAGATCAATATAAGCAATGTTGTGGTGAAATCTTAGCCTTATAGCCTCACCATGACTACCCTATTCACAAGAGGCTTGTCAAACTCTAGCCGTGGAAGCTTGGCATTGACGCGCTAGCTTTCCCCTCATTACTAATGGATGAGAGGGAGATGACATGGCCCAAAACTAGTAACCCAAAGGTTTGTTTCGCATACTAGAGGGATAAATCGGGATGACATCATTCGAGATGAGTTGGTTGACATGCAACCTGATGGTCCTATCATTGGCTAGAGGTGGTGCCCAAAGGACAACGCATCTTGATGGTTTAAGCCCGGAGAAATTGTGTGATATGATTGGTGCAGGAGGGACCCACCTTCCAATTCCACCTAGTGTTTCAAGCCTGGATAAATTGTGTGATATGATTGGTGCAGGAGGGACCCACCTACCAGGTTCACTCGTTAGTCAAGCCCAAGGAAATTGTGAACACGTACAAAGTAAGCAAGGGGATGACGTCATCCAGGATGATTTGGCTGACACGCAAACCCGAAATTACTACCATTGGCAAGAGGTGGTGCCCACAAAATAGTGCATCCAGAAGGTCATACACTAGAAGTATTAATTTTCATTTAAAATAATTTGTTGGGTTGATGAGGCATCGAGACAGCTAAGCCTAAAACTCGGAACCGAATAATGTTTCAATTGGTTGGACGTGGAGTCGTGTGATAGCTCACCCCTGAGGAAATAACCCCACAAGTCATTAAAAGAGCCTATCGTGGAGTGACGGGATGACGTGGTGCCACAACCACATGGGCCAATCGGGGGATATGCATGTAGAAATTCCCACCGCTCCATGTGTCTTGACAGTACCCAACTCTAAGGATTAAAGTAGAGAAGTGAATGAAAACATCGAGATGACCTAGTAGGGCCATCACGCGAACAAATGACAGATATCCTCAGAGACTATATATTGGAGATTATGTTGCGACACCCTCTCCCTGTGGCATCAATAGAGAGGAGGGAGGGGTGGCACAATGGTTGTGGGCCATCGGTTATGTCACAGCTATTGTTGTTTGTCTGATGAGGGCCTTGAAACCATGATTTGAAACTCTGATTGTAACTCCCCTCTGATGAATTAAGCCATGTTACCCTGGCACAAACTGTAGATCGGGACTATCATTAGACGAGGGCCCTTGGATTTATGGAATGTTAAGCATGACAATGGAATGTAATTTTGGCAAGGCATATATATATATTTGTATGTGCGTGTGTGTGTGGTAATTAATGTGTATATATATACATATATATAATTGAGAAAAAATAAAGAAATAGATAATGTAAATTATCCCACTCTTTTGACAACACAAGGATATATATATATGTGTGTGTGTGTGTGTGTGGTAATTAATGTGTATATATATACATATATATAATTGTGCAAAAAGAAAGAAATTGATAATGTAAATTATCCCACTCTTTTGACAACACAAGGAGGGTTTGATTAACAGTGGCATCCATCCCATGGGGTAGGATGGGTGTGGTTGTTATAGGTGGTATCAAAGCATCCATGTTCAGCACTCGCATTGGATGGGCTCTATCATGAGAAAGTAATGATTCTAATAAAATTAACTAAATAACAATTTAGGCATTAAAGTTGGTATAATTAATTAAATGTGGGCCTAATCGCTTTGTGATTGTTACACAGTAATTTGTCATTGTCCTCATCTCAGTCCCTCTGCTGTGTCATGTGTCAAATAAACACGTTCATATCTTCCCAACAATGTAAGAAGATTAAGAAAATGCTCTCTGATGCTGCAATTTGACCCTCATTCGCTAAGTTTTTTCCTCGTTGCGAGTAAACACTTAATGTACACGACGATCCCCTATCATAAACGGTCTCATCATGACCTCGTCATAGGTGTACATCTGTTTCCCGCGACGGTCAGATTTCAAGGCCCAACGCGAGGTTATTTGTTATATATCGTGATGACGGGTCTACATGCATTGCCTCTTAGTGATGTCGTCGCAAAGACTTAGTTTACGACTAGCGACAATCCAGATTGGGTGAATTTGTTCCAATAGTCGGCCTTCTGGATGTCTCTAGACCTGGTTGTTGGGTCATTTTGGGTTGCCCTTCCCCCTCTGGGATAGTAGATCCATCTTTTGTGCTACCTTCCTTGAGGATAAGCTCCCTCTCCCTCATTTCATGGAGACTCCTTCTCCTATAAAATCACTCACCATTGCTATGATCTACTAGTTCTTTTGGTTGGATAGTGTTGCTAGTGCTTTTGAGTTAGATAGATAGCTTTGGTGTGAGTGTGACAAGTGTGGGATTGCTAATAGTTTGTGAGAGGTTGTGGAGTGTCCTTAGCTTTTTATTAAAGCTTGTGAGTGAGAGAGAGATATTGTTTGATTGGGAGACCCATACTTGAGAGTGAAGGCTTGAAGAAACATACTGGTTGGACCCTCTGAGAAGACTTGCAATGTCAAGACTTGGTTGTAAGCTTTGCTCTTGATTCATTATTAATACAACTAATGATGATTTCCTATGTCTTATATGTAATTTACTTGATAGCTCATGATTTCTTGACTTTATGAGTAAATAGATCATTGTTGTTCTCGGTTACGTGCTCTGTTGTTTTCTTGTGGTATCTCAGGTTGATTGCTCATTAAGGAGAAGGAAACGGAAGCTGGAGCAGCACAACGGAAGTTCATCAACCACCAGTTTGAGGTAGGCCTCCAATGATGACTATTTAAGGGAATCAATTGTTGTTTTGTCTTTGTTGTGACTAGATCCACTCTAGGGCTAGAGGGGTTTCCTCTGTCCACAAAGGGAACACTTTCCTACTTCACAAGTTGTCGATTCGACTGGGGAGTCCTTCGTATGTTTTTTTCTTGTTTGCTTTTGTTTGATTTTGATTTAGTGTCTTTTGATTTTTGGGGTTAAACCATCAAGCTTTGAGGTTATCTGGGTCAATCTGGGAAATCCCTTTACTGTCTGTAGGGATAGTCTGGTTTTTGTTTGGGAGTTTTCATTCATTTTCCATTGTTTTTAAGTTCATCGCTGGAAAAAGCTTAATAGTCGCGTCGACTTCACCCTGTCTCTGTTTTATAATTCTACGCGTCGCTAAATCCTGTCATACAGTCGTGACGATTCCTAAAATCGGCCCGTCACATAAGAGATGTGTACTCTCACAACGACGTTGCTCTGTTGCTACAGCTAGTGGTTGATCATCCCTAGTTGTTGGTGTTACACCTGCGACAATTCTTGTAGAGTTGTTTTTTTTCCATTCTACCTCCTAAGTTCACCAGTCTTATTAATCCCCTGTTGTCTTTCTCTTTCCCATTAATTTGTTTTAATTGCTTCTGCTTAAGGTACTCTCTCTTTGGTTTCATTGAGTGAATCTTGCATTTTTGGCTTTGTGACCTACCTTTTTCAAGTGTTTGGAATTATTTGGCTCGGTTGCTTGTCTATCCAAGGTTCATCCAAAACCATCTTGTTGGTTTGTTTGAGGTTTTTTCATTTCTTATTTCTTGTTGGTTGATGTTTAGTGTCAATTATTGAACCAATTTTGATATTTATTCGATTTTTCGCTACCAGACATAGATTACCATTGTTTGGATCAATCAATTCATGCTTGTTTGTTTGTCTCTTTAAAATTCAAAGCTATCAAAATCAAAAGATTGAATTCATTTAGTATATGAAAGTAAAAGTACATTTTCATTTCAAGTTTTCATGTTTGAGAAACTGGAAAGAAAACTTTAAATCTATCATTAGTAGTATCAATGCACTATAGGAATTGATGTGTTTATGCATTGTGTCTCTTAGTGTTTGTATTTGCTGGTCTTGGTTTTGCCTTGGTTTGTGAATGATCTCTCTACCTTTCTGTAAGTAGGTGTTCATTGAAATGAAAGATGCTTCACTCATTCTAGCTACATCCTAGGTTTTTGATATACATACGATAAGGCCTGGAAATTGAAACATAATTCAAGATCAACTCTAAAATGAACCGAATGAACTTAACAACGCATTGGAACATAAACATAGATTATTTAGAGGTCTAGGCTAGAGACGTGCTCTGGCGTCGTTAAACCTAGTCACTATTGCTTTCACTTAAGGTTGGGTGATTTCTCCTTTTGTGACTCAATAGCTGCTAGTACGGACTTGCGCTCCCAGTACCATTGAGTATATGTTGGGAGACCCCCCTAGGTTATCATCCTATATCCTTAGGAAGCCATGTCTGCTGCCTTGCAAACTATAATGCACCGAACACAGCATTCGGGAAGATTAACTTTCGTACGAAAAGTCCTTGGTTTTCATATGATCGCTAAGGTGTATATGCAGTTTTACGGGTTGTTTGGTAAACCTTTTGCCTAGTTCTCTAGAGTAGTCACTTTCGTTCCTTTTCAGACTCCTTAAAAGAAAAGGTCCATCTGAGCACTTGTCCTTTCAGGCTCATTAAATATTCGAAGGCGACTAGAGTCATCTTTTCATCCTTTTCTCGACTCTCTAAAGATGAAAAGGTCAAGTTTTGTTCCTATGTCTTAAAATTTATTCGGCCACATTCACATGTACCTTGTTAGATCTTGTTTGCATTTTATTTTGTGTAGGGTTGTTTTCCTTACTCGTTAAGTTTTCCCTAGGTTTTTTGAGATAAATCATCCTAGTGGAATCACCGATCCCGTCTCTCGTTCGAAGTGAACAAGGATCTCCATCTTGTCTCACTTCTGAGGTACTGGTTATTAGTGATACTCTTCCTATCATTCCGAGTATCCAACTGCTTAACTCTCGCGCTCCGGAAGATGAGTCTTACGATATTCATTGGAACCCCATTTGGGAGCCTGTCAAATAAGACTTTCCCATTACTCCTTCTGGTGTTTCGGTCCCGATGTCTTCCTCCGACATGGATGAGACGAACCCCGCCTCGGTTGAAGAGATTTTTATGGCAAGTGGTGAAATCCCTATACCTACAGAAACTTCACCCTTCTGTGTCACCCCTCTTGGTATCACATTGCCTTTACGCTATAATGCTTTGGCAGATATCATGGGTTATATATCTCCCCTTACAAGTTCCATGTGGTCTCATACCGTCATTTCGACTTCGGAGCCTTCTACTCCCCAAATTCACAATGCAACCGTCACATCTGTTTCGACTATTCCAACTGTTTGCGTGGCTTTTTCAACCCCCATTGTTAGTACTGTCACTGCATCTTCAGTCGTGACCACTGTCGCCGAAACTTCAGCTGGTCCTCCAAATAGTGGTCCATCGGCATCCACCTCTGGAGTTGTTAATCCTACCCTTAGTTCCCCACCTTCTTCTGGTTTCATTCCAGCAGGGAGGACATATGATCAATATATCCAGGCTCTTCAGAATCTAGATCCACAAAATCCATTTCATTATTACGACTCTCGAGGAGCCCATATTTATCACCCGGACACATGCCATCTTAACCTGCAGTTGAGGTTTCAATTCCGTTATCTGTTGCTTGGGGTACCACCACTTATCCTGGCAGCCAAGCACAGTGTTCAAATTTTCAAGGTACACCCTATCAAGGTCAACTGTCTTATGAGCAGTCGTCTCACGGACAGTCATATTACAAACAACCTTATCCAAGGCAACCTGTTGGCCCACAAGGACAACCCTACCAGGGACAACCTTCGGCCTTCAATGGTTCCTCTTTCACATACTACAGGCAACCTTCTGGCAACCCAGGACAACCTTACATTCAACAAGGCCAACCTGGTGCCCAGCAAGGTCACTCCTCTGGACAAGTAGGTTAGCCTCACATCCAGCAAGGTGAGCCCACTATCCAACCTAGTCAACCTTTTGGACAAATTGGTCCACCTCAAATCCAACAAGACCAACTAATTGTTCAGCCTGCTCAACATTTTGGTAAATCAAGACAACCTTCGGTTGTGCAAGGTCAACCCAATACCCAGCAAGCTCAACCTTCTAGGAAAATGGGCCAACCTCAAGCTCAACCAGGTCAACCTTCTAGCCAGATGGCTCAGCCTCAGTTCTCCCAAGGACATCCATCTGGGCCTACTCAACCGGGCACTCAAACACTCATTGCTTGTCAAGCTCCACCCGGTTTTCAGCCCCAGTCTGGGCTCTAGACCCAATCCAGTCTTCAAACTCAAGTTGGGTTCCAAACCCAACCTGCTTATCAAATGCAACCTGGCTCCCAGGCTCAGTTTGGAGCCTAGCTTCCTTACGGTTTCCAGTAGCCCCAAGGGAAAACTCAGATTGCCCCATACCAAAATTATCAACAGCCACAGGTTAACCCTTATCAGAATTTTCAACAACCATATGTTGCTCATGTGGGTCAGGGTGGTAATCATTGGAATGTTGGGGGTCAAATCCAGGGTCAACCATCTAGTTACAGTTATAACCCCTATGGACAAAACCCTTATGGGCCGAATCTGTCCAGACAAAATCAATGGGGGGAACTAGGAACTAGATGGAACTTAGTACGCGGTCAAAAGAATATCCTTCGCCCGTCGGGAAGGAAATTGAGGTCCCCTCCAGTGCTCCTTCGTCCAATTCTGGTTCACTCCATATCAAGCGACCTAGTACTGAATTGGTCATTCGACCTCCTCCTAAAGGAGTGCTTTGGAAGTCTTCCTACAACCCTAATGCTCGTGCAACATAGCACTATAGCATCATTGAGGACTTAGCCCAAGTTCCTTCGGCTATGTCAGCATTATAGGTCCTCCAGAGCTACCCCTCCCAGAGAAAGTCATTGCTATCGGCCATTGGTGGCATTGACCCGGCCGACTTGAATTTGATCACTTTTGACCTGGATAATCATGTACTGAGACTGCCTCACCAAATCGCCTTCCTTATTCAAGTCATCATTAATTCTAAGACTATTCACCGCATTATGCCTATTGCTTGTTGGAAGGCTATCAGTTCTCCGACTCTGAGCTAGTCTCCCAATACCTTGGAAGCCTTCAATGGGAGAGATTCTCGTCCTTATAGTATACTCCCGCGTCTGCCTATTACCTTGGAAGGGAAGGCGGTCGAAGTTGAGGTCGAAGTTGTCGATGCAAATTTAACTTACAACCTCCTCTTCGGACGAAGCTGGACATATGCCATGCGAGCCGTGGCTTCATCTCTATTTCGTGTCCTTCGTTTTCCCCATCAAGAGAAGATTGTCATGGTAGACTAGTTGTCCTTCTTCGCTTCCTCTTCTTTCGATGGCAATGCGCCTTCTGTGGAGCATACCTTTGTTTTGTATGAGAGTGTGGGTGCCAGAATTTTTAAGGATCCTGCCCTTATGGGTGTTTTTACACTCCCACCTCCCAACATCGCTCCCATCAATATGATTTCTGTTCATTCTGATCCTTGGGTTCTTCCTCCCGCTGATCAGGTGGAATCCTAGGGCAATGTCTTGCCCTTGAGTCTTGTCAAGCTCAACTTAATCAAAATTATTTCTGCATCGGCTTCCTCTCCTGAACCCGCTCCTTCGAGTAGGGCTCTTGACTCGTACATCCAATCCCCTTGGCTCGGAGATGGTGCTTCTTCGGATCCTTTACAAGAAATATTTCCTTCTAATGAAGTGATTATTGAGACTATGTATTTTGAGGAACCTCCCTGGTCTGATCATCACCATCGTTCCTCGTTTCTCCCTACCCATGGGGCTATGCTTACTTGTCTTGAGCAGTTTGCTTCCTATGTCCCCTCCCAACCCCTTCAGACACCTATCCAAATCCATAAAGTTTTTTCTGAAGGAAACATGGGGAACATTACGCAAAGTCAACCTATCGACATCTCTGTTAAACCAGGGGTTGTCGAGCATATTCACATTGGAATAACCTGTACTCCAAAGGAAATTCAACTTTATACTGATCTTTTTCGAGAATTTCGTGATGTTTTTTCTTGGTCGTACGAAGAGATGCCCAGCATTGATCCTAGCATCGTGGTGCATGAAATACCTATGTATTCAGGTGCTAAACCTATTTGACAGCGTTTATGCCCCGTGCACCACAGAAAGGTTGCAGCTATTAAAGCAGAAGTCAAGAAGCTTCTTAAAGCTGGGTTTATTTACCCTATCCCCCTCACAAATTGGGTTTCTAATATTGTCCCTATGGCCAAGAAACAGGGCATTATTAGGGTGTGTGTTGATTATCACGACATAAATCATGCCTATCCCAAAGATAACTTCCCTACACCTTTCATTGACTAGCTCATTGATGAGTGTGTTGGGAGTGAGATTTATTAATTTATGGATAGCTTTTATGGTTATAACCAGATAAATATATCACCTGTGGATCAACACAAGACTTCCTTTATCTGCCCATGGGGTACTTTCGCCTATAAAAAACTCCCTTTCGGTCTAAAAAATGCTAGTGCTACCTTCCAGCATGCGATGTCTTATGCGTTTCATGATATTCGACACACTATGCAGCCTTACCTTGATGATCTTCTGGCTCATTCAGTGAAGTGCCAAGACCATCCAAATCACCTTCACGAAATTTTTCTTCACTGTCGACACTATTGTATCCATCTTAATCCGCATAAATGTGTCTTCTGCGTTGAATCCGGCAGACTTCTTGGGTTTTTCATCTCCAAATAGGGCATCCGCCTGGATCCCCTTAAGGTTGAATCCATCTTGAATCTTCCTCCCCCTGCCTCTTTGCAGCAATTTCAGAGTCTACAGGGTAAAGCGAATTTTTTACGTCATTTTATTCCAAACTATGCTAAAGTTTCCAAAGGCTATATGCAATTATTAAAGTGGGATACCCCGTTTTTCTGGGATGTCATTGCACAAGAGTCATTCGAACAGCCTAAAATGCTCCTTGTTTCTTCTATGTTATTACATCCACCTGATTATCACCGTGACTATACTCTTTATTTAGCCGTCGCCGATAGCACCATCGGCATGGTTCTGGTCCAAGATGATGATGATGGTACTGAGCATGTTGTCTACTATCTCAGTCGTAATCTACTTGACACAGAAACTAGATATGCCTATGTCGAGAAGTTGGCATTGGCATTTGTTCATGCCGTCCAACGTTTCTGCCACTATATATTATTGCGCACCACGACGGTGATTTCTGACTACAACCGAATGACGTACATTTTGTTACTGGGGGGCAAGTACTCAAAGTGGATTTTCATCCTTCAAGAGTTTGACTTGGAGTTTACTACAGCCAAGTCTAAGAAATCCCTCGGTTTCGTTGAGTTTCTTTGCTCCCTACCATCTACTACTACACCCTCTCAATCAAAGGACCATATTCCGGACAAGTACCTGTTCTTGATTAGCACCCTCGATCCTTGGTAGGGTGATATTATTGTCTACCTTCAGATGTCCTCCTTCTGTCCTGATTTGTCCAAGGATGCTTGGCGACGTATTCGCCATCATTCTCAACCTTATCGCATTATTAGGGACACCCTGTACCATCTCGGCGCTAACTCTATGTTCCGCTGTTGTCTAGCGTTCGAGGAAGCCGAACGAGTTTTGAATGACTGCCACTCTGGTGCTTGTGGTGGTAATATGTCCAAGTATGCTACTGCTCAAAAGATCCTTCGTGTTGCTTATTTTTAGTTGTCTATTTTCAAGGATTGCAGTCTTGCCATCCGTTCTTGTCATGCGTGCAAAATCTACCAACGAAAGATGTGTGCACCTCCTGCTCCTTTACACCCTATCATTTTCGTTGTCCCTTTTTCCAAATGGGGCATTGATCATATGACCTGTAACCCTTGCTCGGCTAGGGGGCATGGGTATATCATCGTTGTCGTCGATTATTTCATGAAATGGGTTGAGGCGATGCCTACGCTATCTAATGACAGTATGACAGTGGCATAATTTTTATTCAATCATGTCATTTCGCGATTCGGAGTCCCTCACGCTATCATCATTGATTACAGTTCTCATTTCTGTAATCATATGATGACTGAGTTAACAGCCCAGCTGAGCTTGCAGCATGATAGTTCGACGTCATACTATCCTCAAGTCAATGGCCAAGTAGAAGCTATCAACAAAGTTTTGGTCATGATTCTTCAACGCACCATTGGCATGCACAATTCCAACTGGCATTTGATGTTATTTTCTGCCTTATGGGCCTACCGAACTTCAGTGAAGGATGCCACCAGGTTCACCCCGTTCCAATTGGTTTACGGTCTAGAGGCTACCCTTCCGATTGAATGTGAGATCCCTTCTCTTAAATTAGCCATCAAATTGCTCCCAAACACTACTCTGGTAGAAGAACGTCTTCTTTACCTAGAGCGGTTAGACGAGACCCGTCAACTAACCTCTCTAGTCACTAAAGCGCAGAAGAAGAGAGTGAAAACTCACTTCGACCAAGCTGTCAATCCTTGTTATTTTATTGAAGGAGACCTAGTCCTGCTCTATGATCAAGCAAATGATAAGCTGGGGACAGGAAAATTCGAGCCTATGTGGCATGGGCCTTACATTGTGAAACATGTTTTACAAAAAGGGGCCTATGAGTTGATCGATTATGAAGGGAATCCTCTAGATAAGCCCTGAAACGGGCTTTATCTGAAGAAATATTATGCATGAATTCCGTGCATCTGATTTGTACATATGTGTGTTTTCATCATGTGTGTTTTTAGTGTGTGTTTGCATATATGACTTGGTGTGTAGGCATAAATGCCGCTTATTATGTCTTTTACTTCTTGTGCAGATGTCTGGTACACCTTACGTTGGTTTCGCTAATGGTGCCTGCCGTAGTACCTGGAACCTTTCGTTTGCGGCATGGGTGATCTACGATCCTCATGGTGAGTTAGTAGACCTTCAAGGTGTTTGTCTGGGTTGCACCACAAACAATGTCGCTGAATATAGCGTTGTCATTGAATTACTGATCGAGGTTGTTAACCTCGATATTCATGCATTGGTTGTGAATCTGGATTCTCAACTTGTTGTCCACCAACTTAATGGACATTATTCCATCAGAGATCATCGGATTTTAAGGTTGTATTTACGTGTTAAATTATTGGAAAGAAATTTTGATCTTATTACATATCAACACATTCCAAGAAGATTAAACACATTAACTGATGCATTAGCAAATCATGTATTAGACAGACATTTACGCAACATGTAATCAAACATTGTATAGAATAATTTAGACACAATAATAAACCATAGATAGCATATGTATATATATATCGTGTGGTGCATCGAAGCGCTCAAAAAATAAGTGTGTATGTCAAAAATAGAGTCTATATCCAATACATGTCTCTCAAAAAAATCAGCAGAAAGTAAAGCCTAGGTGTCTACTACGGTGGGTTTTGCTCTCTATAACAGACCACTGCCTGTGCAACTCATCTCAAGAGCCTATGCACCCTAGGGTTCAGTCCGACTGTGTGTCTCTGGTACTCTACTGGAACCTCCTTGATCCCCTTGTAGTCTGGGATCCCGTCAGTCAAGCCCTAAAGGTTACGGGCTATCTGCTCCACTGCATTGCCGCCAAGGCGAACCAGGGCCAGCTCTCTATTGCCCTGTGGGTCCCTCCGTGCCTCAGGAGCTAGTCATATCGGCCTCTCTGGTCCCACATCTGCAAGTAACATAAGAGACAGCATTAAGACATATGCATGAAGCTACTCGCTAGTAGGAAGCAGCATGTCGGGGTCTCCGCGGAAATCTGTGCCTGCATATGGCCAATCCTCGACTAGGGCCTTCTGATGGTCTAGCCACTCTCAAAAAAGTGCTCCCCATGATACCGTTTGACCGCCACCCCCTCGCGGCATAACATGTGCCGAGCAGGTGATGCAGGTCTCCCGAGGCTCAGACCCATATAGGTCCATGTCTTGCAGCTAAAGAGATGGCACCCACTCCAGCATGAGCGAGATTAGGATAGATCCGTATCTGAACTTTTTCATCTCCCCTCGTCGACACTTTGTAAGCTGCCTCTTCATATGAACGGCCACTACTTCCACCCAGTTATACATGGTCGGGTTAAGGCAATCAAGAGCTAACTGAAGGTGAGTCTTTGTTGCCTCCTGTTGGGCTTGAGAGCCTGCCATTTTCGTGACCATGAACAATACCGAGCGGAGAGTCAAATCTTCCATTGTCGGAATCTGTAATTTCCCACTAGTGGCTGATTTGCATGCCCCTGGGCACACCCATGCTATCAGTGTATCTAGGGTCTCACCGGCGACCCGTTGACCCTCTAAGATCGGCCTCTCGCCGCAATGAGACAACCCAGTCAAAAAATATATGTCCACAGCATCAAATTCAATATCCTTGCCTCGAATGAAGAACTTCGTGTCGATCGGGTTCCATGAGCGAATTAATAGCTCTAGCAAGTCAGGCTATGCTCGAAGGTGTGGAGTGAGGAAGAATTTCAACAACCCACACTCAAGTAGGGCTCTCTTGCACCCGGGATTTTTAAATGCTTGTTTTTCATTAATATCATGAGTTCTTTCTTGCCACACGAATGCCATTTTAGGTTGCACCAAAGGAAAAAATGATTAGAGCCCTTTTCATAAGCCTAAATGCATAAATCATAAAAAATTTAAACTTTACGGCGCCGCCGCAGCTATTTTTCAAACAGTAACGATGGCTCGAGGTCAGACGTTCATTTTTTTCGCGATCATCGCAAGAGTACATATATCTATCACGACGATCCCGATGGTGGTACGTGTTATCACGCTCGGTTGTTGCTAACCCGAGCGGATCTTCCGCGACGATCGAGAGGCGGATTTGGATTTTAAAATCCACCCAAAACCACCTATCCAATATCAAATTGAACAAAAAAATCATTGAAATGCAGCGCAAAGGGAAGATTACTTACTTGGTAGGAGCCTCAGGTGAGATCGTTGATCGTTGGTGTCGGAATCAAGCTCGAAACTTCGCTCAAGTTTGCACACCAAAACACCAAAGGTAAAAAAACTCACAAGGTAAGTGTAAAAATGAAATTACCATACCCCTTTTTTATAGTGTTTTTCCAAAAAATTAAAATTTTACACTATAGGGTTTAGGGTTTTTTCCATTTATTTTGAAGTTTTGATTAGGGTTTTGAATCTTTTAACCTAATTTCCACATATATAATGTATTTATGTTGAATGGATCTTATGATGTGGTGTTTTTGTGCGAAAACAGAGATGGCAGGCACATGTCATGATCCGTATACACTTATTCATACTTTTCAAAAGTCCTCTTTAAGCTCTTTTTTGACTCAAAAGACGAAAAGATTGCTAAGTTTTCCCTTTTGACTCGTTAAATGGAATAAAAGGATGTCCACTGAGCTCTTTCCTGACCATATAAACAAGAAAAGATTGCCGGACTTTTGTCGTTTCAGGTTCGATACTGGTTACGAAACGACATGTCTTCGATCACTTTTATACTTTTTCGGATCGAGGCCACTAATTATGAAAAGTACTCCATGATCGTAATGGTCAAGCGAGTCTCTTGAGTATTATTTTATACTTTTTCGGGCTCGAGGGACACAAATTTACGAAAAAGGCCCCCCCTGGAGTTTTATTTTCCGTGTCTTTTTCAAACTCTCTAAACGTGAAAAATACTCCGAGTTTTACCTATGTCGGACTCATTAAACCCTGACGACATTGGACTCGTCATCATGACATGATCCAGATCTTGGGGGGAGGCCCCCAAGATCTAAAAGATTGAAATGGATCTTGAGGGGAGAGAGCCCCAAGATCTGAAAACTTCAATTGCTAGAAGAAAAATAGGAGAATGCACAATAAAAAAAACCACAAAGAAATTTTTTATTAAAACCCATTGATCTGTATTTAAACATGAATGCAACAAAATACAGAGGTAACCATAGAGACAGATATGTAGTGGAAATAATACTTCATTTCATGACTGTAAAATACTGACATATGCTTGCAAACAGAAGTGGAAATAAGCCAGCTAGGGCAATGGTAGCTTATCTCTGAGAAGATATGTGGCGGCTACATGCCTCTGAACTATAAAGGCTACATTGTGGTGGACAATCTATCCTTTTACAAAATGTAACTTGTTACTTATAGTATTTTTTAGTTACAATACCATGGGTCAATTCCATGGGTGAATGAATACCATGGGTGGATTTTACAATACCACGGGCGGATGCCATTTACAATACCATAGGTAAATTCCATGGGTCGATGAATAATATGGGTGGCTGAGTACCATGGGTTGATGCCATTTTCCATTCGATCATTCCTCCCTCCTTAAGAAGCAATGGTCCCATTGCGTAAAGTTTCCCTCTTGCGAAGCCTTTGTTGAATATGAAGAGCCACTGAAGATAAGGGTTTTATGTGGTTAACCCAAAACCCTGATAAACGAAGATCCGAGGATAGAGATACCCTGTAATGCTTATGACCAACTGTGATTCTAATAGTGTGTGGCCTAGCAAATGGACTTCGATGACAAGGATTTTATGCGATTGACCCATAACCATGATGTTCGTTGTTGATGAAGTAGCAGGTGCCTACATAGCCTGGGGTGAGAGGACACTATCCAAATAACCCAAGCCGAATTCTTCTATGTTGAAACTGATGAATGTGAAGCAGGTGCCTACTAAAGTGGGGTGGGAGGGCACGTCTCCAATGGGAACCCACTCGGAATGTTGCTTCAGAATTTAAATAGGCATAACTCAGTCAATATAACTCAGAATATTTATTATAACCTGTTTTTGGAAGCAAAAGGATGATTTTGCATCTTCCCATGAGTTGGAAATCCTTATCTGGACACTCTGAGATCTCATATTCATGCTACAATAGTTTCGCCGTCACAAAAATTCTGATAAAATAGTTTATTTTAAATCAACGATATCTCCCACATCCGAACTCCGATTCGACCCATTGTTTTTTTGAAATTGGGTGATTTTTCGAGAGGAATCCAGATCTCATATTTGTTTTTGTAAATTTTGGACCAAATTTTTCATATCTGATCTGCAAAGTCACCGCCCAAAAAACTTCTTGCAAAAAAATGAAAAAAGAAAAATTCTTCCTTCTTGACCTAAGAAAGTGCTCTGTGGAGGTTGTAGCACATGCCTGAAGTTTATTGAATATTGCTGCAAAATTTAAAACTGAAATATGCATCAAACCTTCATTCCCATGGAATCATAACCTGCTCTGATACCACTGATCTGGATCTTGGGGGAGGCCCCCAAGATCTAAAAGATTGAAATGGATCTTGGGGGGAGAGACCCCCAAGATCTGAAAACTTGAATTGCCAGAAGAAAAATATGAGAATGCCCAATAAACAAAACCACAAAGAAACTTTTTATTAAAACCCACTGATCTGGATTTAAACATGAATGCAACAAAATACAGAGGTAACCATAGAGACAGATATGTAGAGGAAATAATACTTCATTTCATGACTGTAAAATACTGAAATATGCTTGCAAACAGAAGTGGAAATAAACCAGCTAGGGCAATGGTAGCTTATCTCTGAGGAGCGATGTGGTGGCTACATGCCTCTGAACTGTAAAGGCTACATTGTGGCAGACAGTCTGTCCTTTTAAAAAATGTGACTTGTTACTTATAGTATTTTTCAGTTACAATACCACGGGTCAATTCCATGGGTGAATGAATACCATGGGTGGATTTTACAATACCACGGGTGGATGCCATTTACAATACCATGGGTAAATTCCATGGGTTGATGAATAATATGGGTGGATGAGTACCATGGGTTGATGCCATTTTCCATTCGGATCATGACGAGACTCGAGCTTCTCCTCCCTAGGGCTCATTAAACTATCACTAGGTTGGATTCGTCTGAAGGTCAAACTTATATTACAAGCATATGCTATCCCCTTCAAGCTTGTTTTCAAAAATAATTGGGGTACTCGCCAACAATGGTGGGGGAAATTTGGAAGTCATCATTGGTTACCCGCGGCAGCTAGTCACTCTTGAACATCGACATTTTTTATTCTTTTCGTGTTGGGATATCCACACATCGTCATTTGGCCTTCCGAGGTTTTGGGTTGCCATTTTTCCTCATTCCATCTGATCCATGTTGTCTCCATCAAGCCTCTAATCCTTTGGTACCGAAATGCTACCACATTCTAGAGTCGTGTCGCTAATATGTTCAAGAGTATAATCCTTCTGCAGTTCACACCCTTACCTCCTCCTCTCATACTCTGTTTTACCATCTACCACTTGTTCCTTATCTCATGTCGTTGATGGGGGAAACATTATGGCCCTCCTACGACAGATATTTTCCTGTCGACAC
Source organism: Pinus taeda (assembly GCA_000404065.3). Classification (NCBI taxonomy): domain Eukaryota; kingdom Viridiplantae; phylum Streptophyta; class Pinopsida; order Pinales; family Pinaceae; genus Pinus; species Pinus taeda. Next base: position 220,480 of record APFE031311069.1, on the reverse strand, counting down.
CAACTCATTATCTAGGAGATTGGTTTAGAGATCCCTTTTGGTACCTTGGAGCTTGCATGCCTCAATGGCAAGTTGTTCGTGCCTGATGATAGACTTTCATCATTGGTCTTTGATTGGATGATTCCACGAATGTTTGACTTCAGCTTATTTTTCACACTTAGTGGATTGTACTGGGCAGTACCTTGAGAGCCATTGGCATTATTGGTGGTTTCTCTCGTGCTTGTTAATGGTTTTCATCATTGACTAGTAATCAAGCGAATTTCTATCATGCTCTACCTCAGCACATCTATTTGCATGCTATAATTTGTACTATAATCAGTTGGGTTTCAAGACCCCGAACTAAGATTACATATCTTCGGGCTGCGTGGATTGGTTCGTGATTACATACATGACTCTTTGATGGATGGCTACGACCATACATAAGTCTTCATGGATGGTTGCGACCATACCTTTATCATTATCATGGTATTGTCAACTGGATGGCTGCGTCCATACCACAGACCAAGTTTCATATGTTTTTTAGATGGTTGCGCCCATGCCTAGACTACATATATTTCACTATCAGAGATATCAGTTGTCCTTGCGCCTGCACATTCTTCAAAAGTGGTGTTCCAGTTCAAACAATTTCGTAAAGCATTTCACCCCTCCCACTCTCTCGGGCTTCATACTTTAGGGGGAATCTATTACACGGTAATTTGCCACTGTCCTCATCTCAGTCCTCTACTGTGTCATGTGTCAAATAAACATGTTCATATCTTCTCACCAATGTAAGAAGATTACGCAAATGCTCTCTGATGCTGCAAGTTGACCCTCATTCCCTAAGTTTCTCCTCGTCTTGAGTAAACCCTTAATATACATGACGGTCCCCTGTCATAAACGGTCTCATCGCGACCCCGTCGCAGGTGTACATTTTTTTCCCACGACGGTCGGATTTCAAGGCCCGTTGCGAGGCTATTCGCTATATATTGCAACGACGGGTCTACATGCATTGCCTCCTAGTGATGCCATCGTGGAGATTTAATTTACAATTAGCGACTATCCAAATTGGGTGAATTTGTTCCAACAGTCGACCTTCTGGATGTCTCTAGACCTGGTTGTTGGGTCAGTTTGGGTTGCCCTTCCCCCTCTAGGATAGTAGTTCCATATTTTGTGCTACCTTCCTTGAGGATAAGCTCCATCTCCCTCATTTCATGGAGTCTCTTTCTCCTATAAAAACACTCACCATTGCTATGATCTGCTAGTTCTTTTGGTTGGACAGTGTTGCTAGTGATTTTGAGTTAGATAGATAGCTTTGGTGTGAGTGTGACAAGTGTGGGATTACTAATAGTTTGTTAGAGGTTGTGGTGTGCCCTTAGCTTTGTATTAAAGCTTGTGAGTGAGAGAGAGATATTGTTTGATTGGGAGACCCATCCTTGAGAGTCAATGCTTGAAGAAACATATTGGTTGGACCCTCCGAGAAGGCTTGCGACATCAAGACTTGGCTGTAAGCTTTTCTCTTGATTCATTATTAATACAAACAATTATTATTTCCTATGTCTTGTATGTAATTTACTTGATAGCTCATGATTTCTTGACTTTATGAGTAAATAGATCATTGTTGTTCTCGGTTACGTGCTCTGTTGTTTTCTTGTGGTGTTTCAGGTTCATTTCTCATTAAAGAGAAGGAAACAGAAGCTGGAGCAATGCAACGAAACTTCATCAACCATCGGTTTGAGGTAGGCCTCCAAGGATGACTATTGAAGGGAATCAATTGTTGTTTTGTATTTGTTGTGACTAGACCCACTGTAGAGCTAGAGGGGTTGCCTCTGTCCACAGAGGGAACACTTTCCTACTTCACAATAATGAATCAATAGCAAATCTTACAACCAAGTCTTGACATCACAAGCCTTCTCGAAGGGTCCAACTAGTATGTTTCTTCAAGCAATCACTCTCAAGGATGGGTCTCCCAAGCAAATAATATCTCTCTCTCACTCACAAGCTTTAATACAAAGGTAAGGGCACTCCACAACCTCTCACAAACTATTAGCAATCCCAAACTTGTCACACTCACACCAAAGCTATCTATCTAACTCAAAAGCACTAGCAGCACTATCCAACCAAAAGAACTAGCAGATCATAGCAATGGTGAGTGATTTTATAGGAGAAGGATTCTCCATGAAATGAGGGAGAGGGAGCTTATCCTCAAGGAAGCTAGCACAAAAGATGTAACTACTATCCCAGAGAGGGAAGGGCAACCCAAAGTGACCCAACAATTAGGTCTATAGACATCCAAAAGGCCGACTGTTGGAACAAATTCACCCAATCTGGATCGTCACTAGCCGTAAACTAAGTCTCCACAACGGAATCTCTAGGAGGTAATGCATGCAGACCCATCGTCGTGATATAGAGCGAATAGCCTCGCGCCGGTCCTTGAAATCTGATCGTCGTGGGAAATAGATGTACACCTACGACGGGGTCGTGATGAGACTGTTTATGACAGGGGACGGTCGCGAATATTAAGGGTTTACTCACAACAAGGCAGAAACTTAGGGAATGAGGATCAACTTGCAGCATCAGAGAGCATTTGCTTAATCTTCTTACATTGGTGGAAAGATATGAACATATTTATTTGACACATGACACAGTAGAGGGACTGAGATGAGGACAGTGACAAATTACTATGTAACAATTATTAATACAACCAATGATGATTTCCTATGTCTTGTATGTAATTTACTTTATATCTCATGATTTCTTGACTTTATGAGTAAATAGATCATTGTTGTTCTTGGTTACGTGCTCTGTTGTTTTCTTGTGGTGTTTCAGGTTGATTGCTCATTAAGGAGAAGGAAACAGAAGCTAGAGCAGCGTAACGGAACTTCATCAATCACCGGTTTGAGGTAGGCCTCCAATGATGACTATTTAAGGGAATCAATTGTTGTTTTGTCTTTCTTGTGACTAGAACCACTCTAGGGCTAGAGGGGTTGCCTCTGTCTGCAGAGGGAACACGTTCCTACTTCATAGTGATCTATTTGAAATGGCAAAAAATTAAATAGTTGGCATGATTGAATAATTAGAAATCCATAATGAATTGTGAACCTTGTAGTCTTGTGTAACATAATTAGTGGGTTATTGTTTTGTTATTAGCCATGTACTAATTGGTTGTTATTGCAGATGGTTCATCATAATAGATCTAGAAAGAGCAAGAGCATGGGATAGTAATGAAAACTCCATGAATGTAAATTTTATGGTCATGATTGTATTCATTTGTCTATTACATGAAATTCTAGCAGTGTGTGTGACTGGCAGCACATCACAAGCAACCTAAAATAGAAATAACTCATAAATGAGGACTGATATGGTACAATATAGCTCTAATCAATCAAAGCATGGATGTGATGAGGTTAAGGTCAATGACGAAGAAAGATCAGTCGACGAAGGGGGAGGGACTCACTCACTAGATTGGTTGGACCACTTTAAGAATCCTAAGGGATAAAGTTAGGAGCTACAAGGTAGATAATGAGAGGATGGTAAGAGATCAAGAGAAACAAGTTGAGATAAATGAAACCATACTGCAAATTCATTCAGAATTGCAGAGGAAAATGCAATCAAATATGAGGGCTAGCTATAGAGGCAAAAGGAACTTTCCTGAATTAGAAGAAGATACAAATGGGGCATATGGTAACGGTTTTAGGAAGAGGCACAGACCTGAAAGCAAGGACATTATGAAGGGAGATGTACCACTGAGCACCCCAAGAGGAGGAGCCAACACACATGTGCACCATTCTAAGAGATTGTCCAATTCTGCTACTAAGAGAAGCCACCATCACACTCATCATCACCATCATCATCATTCAGGAAGCAAGGAAAATGATCACACGCCTGATTTTAAGAATGCCAAGCCACCCACATTTGATGGGGAACTAAAGAAACCATAGGATGCAGAAGCATGGTCATTGTGCATGATAAAAAATTTCAGAATCTGTGATTATTTTGAAAATATGAAAGCTATAGTCGCCACCTTCAGCTTGAAGGGAAAAGAAAATATATGGTGGGAAGACTTAAAGAATGTTAGAGCCATTGTTGAGAAAGAATTGACCTAAGATGAGTTTGAAAATATCTTCAGAGAGAGATACTTATCTAAACATTATTATGATGGCAAGGCAAAGGAGTTCTATGAACTCAAGATGGGGCAACTAACAGATGATGAATATATCACCAAGTTCCTATAACATTTGAGGTATGTTTCCTATCTCAAGGATGAGAAAGCCAAGATTCTAAGGTTTATCTCTGGGTTTCCTATGACATTCAGAGATAAAATTGAACTGTTGGAACCTCAAACTCTGAAGAATGCTATTAAGAAGTTAAAGCACTGCTATGAGCAAGAAAAACACATACCAAAAATAAAAAGTAACTGGCTGGAAAAGAACAATGTTGGCCATAAGAAGAGTTGACCTAAGAACAACTCAAAAAAGAAAGAAGTTAAGCACCTAACTCATGTAAAGTAGCCTCAACAAAAATATAATGTTTTTGTTAAGAATAATGTGCAGCAGCCAAAGTTTGGAAAGCCCGAGCTTGAAGTTCAAGAGCCCCTAATGTGTTGGACATGGGGTGAAAACCATAGGAGAAGAGATTGCCCACATCCACATAATGTTGGTCCAAAGATTTACAATGCTCAAGAAGCTTACACAGTGGGTGATGTAGCTCAAGAATTTCCCAAAGTTTATGCAATCGTAGATAAATGCCAGGCAGACCACCATGCATCCATCATTGAGATGGAAGGTAAGTTGCATGACCAACTGGTTTCTATTTTAATTGATCCAGGTTCTAACTACAATTATGTTATCCTAGAACTTATTGAAAAATGCAATTTGGTCAAGGATTTACATGAAGAACCATGGTTGGTTCAACTAGCAACTGGAACCAAAAGGAGAATTGAATATTGGGTAAGGTCATGGACACTTGAGATCTGTGGCATGCTCACAACCACACACTCGAATGTATTGCTATTAGGTGCATACAATATATTATTGGGCATGGACTAGTTGTACTTACACCGGACCAAGGTAGATTACTATGAAAAAAATGAATGCTTAGATGAGCAAGGAGAGAGAAGAGTTCTGCAGGGTAGGAAAAATCCCACTTTAGTGAGGTTGATCACAACCATGAAAACCAAGCACAACAACAAAAAGGGATGCACACTATTTGCAGTGCAAATATTAAGCAATGAGAAGGATGGAAACAATGTTGACAATGAGGAAAGAGAGCTACTATGAAGATACTTGGTTCTACGATAGTATGCATATGTCTTCCCAGAGGAAGTTCTTGGATTACCTCCTCACAAAGAGGTAGATTTCTCAATCAAGGGTGTGTCGGGATTAGCACTAGCATCCAAGGCACCCTACAAGATGAGTACCCCTGGGTTGGTTGAACTTAAATTTCAGCTAAAAGAGATGTTGGACAAAGACTACATAAGGTTGAGCGTGTCTCCTTGGGAACATCTGTATTGTTTGTAAAGAAGAAAGATGGAACCTTGATACTATGCACTGAATGCCAACTATTAAACAAGGTGACCATAAATAATAGATACACGTTACCAAGTGTTAGTATCCTATGTTATAGTAATCAAAGCCTAGCTTAGTCTTTTCATCATTTTGGTCATTTTGTAAAGTTTTTTTTGTGATCTCTTAGAGATCAAGTTATTAGTATTTTTAGTGAAAATAATAACGGATTTTGGTTTTTCATCATTGATTCAAATCAAGTGGTGTGTTTTCAAGTCAGTTGCAAGGTCAAATCGAATATTTCATCAAATTATCATCATCACAAGTTATTGTTGCATTTTCCCTTTGCACTCTGCTTCTGCAAATTGGAGGCTTTCTTGTGCCATGATCACTCTTAGGTTCCACATTTATCTTCTCTAGGATAATTCACATTGTATGTTTCTATATTCATCTTTAGTAATTAAGAAGAATGCCCAAAAAAGCTCGCAACCCTCATAAACTTGACTGCAATGCGCTTTCTTATTGCGCTATTGTCAAAAGCATTAAGATTGAGTATAAGATCAGAGTTTTGGTGATATTTCCTATGTCTGGAGGCTTGAGGAGTTTTATAAGGTTTTCAACATCATCTACCAACTATTTTGCTCGGTTAGATGCCTCAACATCTAATCAAACATATGCAAGTGCAAATGTGTTGCGCTTTTCTTGTAAGTGATGTTTTTTTAGGACGGGATGTTTTCAGTATGAAAAGAAGTTATTTAAAGGGTGTATGATTATGTGGGAGTTTATTTTTAATTTTTGGGCACATCAAGAAGTATAGACCATGATCGAAAGCTTGCAAATCATGAATTCGCTGCGCTTCCACACAGTCAACAGTTTGACCATGAAATTCATATCTAGACCTCATGTAATTGACTCTCACGATTATGAAAAGTGGCCTTAAGTGTCTTGTAATTTCAGAAATTATTCAAGTATTGATCATTTAATATGAAAAGAAATCTTGTTTCTCTTTTGATGCAGGGGATTTGCTAGGTTTTTTACTATTTTAGCAGTTAACTTCAAAATCGGTTTTTGACCAAATGAAGATGAATTTTGAAAGAATGAAAGAATTTTTTGTCAAACACAAGATAAATTAAAATAACCTCCTTCAGTTTTGTAACATGTATCATATATTGGAATATTCGAATGAATATTTACAAAAAAAAAAAAAACAGATTTTGTCATTTTCTATTATAGTCATGATCTTTGGGTGCAGATTTTGAGGAGATGGAGATGAAGTTTTGAAAACTGAGAGAGGTTTATCTCAAGAAAAAGCTCATAAACAAAAAACTCCTTATTTTTTGTAACATCTATCATGATTCGAGAGATATGATTTAATCTTTGACCCCTATTTTCCAGAAATTTGGTCCCTATTTCCTAGCATGAAGTTTCTAAATCTAATGTAACTAACTCTATCTTTGAGGAAATGGTTGAGCTCGACCCCCTAAGTCTAAGGATGAGATAATTGTATATATTTTATGAATTTCAATGTGCAAAAGGTTGGTTGGTTAGGGTTAGAGAAAGAAATCATTGTGCATTGTACTTTGAATTTCAAAATGTTTTTTCAAGGAATGAAGAAGACCGAGGTCTTCTTTCACAAGGATTCATGTGTCAGTTTCTAATGGTGATGTGTTCTCGTGTGTTGTAAGTTTTCTCTCTTTTCATAATCATGCTTGAATTTTAAGTCTTCATGTTTATTTTAACAAGGATTTATTTCAAAATTCACTGTTAAAGTGCTTTGTCATTGCTTACGAGACATTTAATGTTGTCCTCCCATTATGACATTTAGGAGTCATCCCCAGTTAGATGCCTTAGATGCCATTATTCCACCATTCCTCTTCTCAGCTCTCTACAACGAATTTGATCAAAAACACCAGAATGATTTCCTACATTTCCCATGTCAAAATATTCCTCATATCTTAATCCTCTCACTAGAAAATCAATCAGCTTAACATGACTCCATGCCCAATGGATTTTCCCTCTTCCCTACAATCAAATTGTTAAACTTATTCCTCTCTGATCTCAATACCTAGCCTAAGACCTAAGTGACTGAAGAATCATATAGAGAGAGTCCTCTCTGAAACTGGAAGGGATAGATTATAGTTTTAAAGTGGTTTGTGGTTACCTTTAGCTTCCTCTCCTTAGCCTTGAGGAATTTTAGAGTGCTAACATAGTGGGACATTTCCAGGGAGTGAAAGGTTCCATCTTCCCCAGGGAAGAACCATCAAGTTTCATATCTAATTACTGATGGTGAATAGTGATCAGACAAAAGAAGGTTGTGCATTATTCACAGGACAACTCCATTAGCAAACACTCCAGATTTCAGAACATCTATGGTGACTCCACTATCCAAAAAATTTAGAGTTTAAAGTGTTGATCCAAATGCCTAGCTAAATGATATGACAGGGTATGTTCATATCTTTTGTCTATTGAAGGTTTTAGAGAGTATTTTGATATGTTTGATTATGATCAAGTGGAAGAAGCTTTCTCATTTTTTTACCTAGGTATTTAAGATTATGAAAATATTCTAAGGAGAAGAGTTATTTTTTAGAATCATTTACTGAAAAAATTGAGAAATATATGGAAGCCTTAGATATCCAAATTCAATCCCACAATTTCCAATGTCAAAATCAGTCCTTTGAGAGCCTTTTCCAGCCGAAACGATATGAGGTAATGCTTCCCTATGATTTTTAGATTGATGAATGTTTTGGTTCTGAACATAGTTTGACAATCCACATTTGAATTCATGGTTTGACATAGTGAATACATTTGAAAAATTCAGCCATGGAAAGCCAGACATTGAATACCTTGAGGATCATCAAAAGAATTTCCTTTATGATCTTGTAGCTCACTATATGGAAGGTTTTTTTAGCTTTTGTTTTCAATCATGTTTTCAATATGGAGACCGGCTGCATCATGAGTTGCCACCACCATTACATTGTCCAATTTCCATATGGTGCAAGCATAGTCAATCAATCTTCGTATTTCAGCAACTATTTGATTGGCTTCACTGGAGTTTTTGTATCACTTTATTTCAACAGTTCTTCAACGAGTTAGAGTAGGAAATGGTGTGCCAATAAGCTCAACACTCTGAGCATGTTTTTCAGCAGTTTAAAATTTAAGTTTGTAGCATGTACAATTCTAGTGTAGAGTTCAGTTTGGATTTTAGTTTTGGTTCTCAGGCTTGCAAAGAAGGAAGATGTTGCAGGATTGGGAGTAGCCCAATGGATCAGGATACTAGTCCATGGTGTTCTTTGGCGCCTCACAAGGAGGATGTCATCCCCATTGGAGCCAACGTTAGTATCCTATGTTATAGTAATTAAATCTCAGCTTAGTCTTTTCATCATTTTGGTCATTTTGTAAAATTTTCCTATGATCTCTAAGAAATCAAGTTATTAGTATTTTAAGTGAATATAATAAAGGTTTGGGTTTTTCATCATTGAGTCGAATCAAGTGGTGTATTTTCAAGCTAGTTGCAAGGTCAAATCAAATATTTCATCAAATTATCATAATCACAAGTTACTTTTGTGCTTTTCCTTGGTGCCACGCTTATGAAAATTGGAGGCTTTCTTGTGCCACAATCACTCTCAGGTTCCAAATTTCTATTCTCTAAGATAATTCACATTATATGTTGCCAGTTTCATCTTTAATAATCAAGAAGAAGACCCAGAAAATATTGCAACCCTCATAAACTTGAATGTGATGCGCTTTCTTGTTGCATTATTGTCAAAAGCATTAAGGTTGAGTAGAAGACCAAAGTTTTGGTGATATTTCTTATGTATGGAGGCTCAAGGATATTTAAAAGGTTGTCAACAACATCTACCAATTGTTTTGCTCCATCAGAGGCCCCAACATCTAATCAAGCATATGCAAGTGCAAATGGATTGCACTCAGAAGCTACACTTTTGTTGTAAGTGGTGTTTTTTTATGATAGGGGTTTGTAGTATGAAAATAGGTTATTCAAAGGGTGTATGATGATGTGGGAGTTTATTCTTACTTTTTGGGCACATCAAGAAGTACAGAGCATGATCAGAAGCTTGCAAATCATGAATTCGTTGTGTTGCACTTCCATACAGTCAATAGTTTGACTATGAAATTTGTATCTATACCTCATGTAATTGACTCTCATTATTATGACAAGTGTCCTTAACTATCTTGCAGGTTCAAAATCCAAGCATTGATCATATAATATGAAAAGGAAGCTTGTTGTTCTTTTGTTGCAGGGGATTTGCTTTGGTTTTACTATTTTAGTAGTTAACTTCAAAATCAAGTTCTGACCAAATGGAGATGAATTTTGAAAAATGGAAGGAGGTTTTCGTCAAAAACAAGCTAAATTAAAATAACCCTCTTCATTTTTGTAACAAGTGTCACATATTGGAATATTTGAATGAATATTTGCAACCTATTTTTCATATTTCATTATTTCTTGTTTTAGTCATGATCTTTGGATGCGGATTCCGAGGAGCTTAAGACAAATTTTAGAAAACTTAGAGAGGTTTATCTCAAGAACAAGATCATTAAAAAAAATTCCTTTGGTTTTGTAAGAACTATCATGATTCGAGAGATATGATTTAATCTTTGACCATTATTTTCCATAAATTCAGTCCCTATTTCCTAGCACACAGTTTCTAAATCTAATGTAACTGACTTTATATTTGTGGAAATGGTTGAGCTTGACCCCCTAATTCCAAGGATGAGCTAATTGTATATATTTCATGAATTTCAGTGTGAAAATGGTTAGTTGTTCTAGATTAGATAAAGAAAGTATTGTGCATTGAGAAAGAAATCATTATGCATTGGTTGTTCAGGGTTTTAATGGTGATGTGTTTCTCATGTGTTGTAATTCTTCTCTATTTTTATAATCCTGATTGAAAGTTAAGTCTTCATGTTTAGTTTAGTAAGGATTTATTTCATAATTCACTATTAAAGTGCTTTGTCATAATGTTGACAGTGTTGGACCCACCAACATTTAGGGGATCTCCCTGGTAGGAAGTCCCAACTAGACCTCACATCGTTTGTTGTAGGAGTTCCATCCGATATGATGGATTGGTTTCCATTATCTTAAATTTTTTCCTTAGCTCTTGCTTGTCAGCATGAGAGAGTGGTCTGCTTTGTCTTCAGACAGCAAGGTTCGTGTGCCTGGTGAGTGCTAGTGTTACTTGTGTCAAGGTTCTTTCACAGCAGAGAGAGAGGGTGGGAGTGAGTCTCCAGTCAGAAGGGAGGAAGTCCCAACTCCGTTAGAGACACACAAAACAATAGGACATGCACAGCTTCCAGAAGATCACTCCACATTGATGTGGTAGTCACAACACACAAAGGAAGATAGCATGTTCAACACCTAGTAGGGCAGTTTGCGTGAGTGTAACAATCGTTATAACAAGTTTACGTGAAAGGTTCTATCTAATGTCCGGGGAGGTGACCAACATGGGTAGGACAGCGTTAACAACTTATACAACACATTTTCATAAATATATGTATTAGAACAACATAATGAGTTCAATTGTTTAACACAGTTTAAAGCAACATGTCTTACAAGTATTAAAGATTAATCTTACAAACAGTTACAACACATGTGTGAAAACATGCTGGCATGTTATTAGGCTTCTTAATTAAGTGAAAGTTCCAAGACACATCGATACACCATAATCACTAACCCTGTAGGCAGGGCATTGGAGACACTACTCACTCCTCAAAGAAAAGAAGAGAGACTCTCAAGACTATGTGGTAGAAGCCAAGGTGAAAATTCCTTTTCATGTACAAATGAGGGGGTATGTATAGCCAAGGGTAAAAGTGGCCCTTGTGACTATTCGACTTCCCTCATGATTTTTTGACTTATTTGACTCTTCATCTTTACACAACTCTTCATATGACATGTGGGTCTCTTCGTCTTCCACGTTAGATTACATTGATTTACACAATATGGCCCACAATAGTGATGTGGCCAACATGACTCATGACACGACTCGACATGACAGTGTTGCTGTGTTCATGTTGTTGTTGGTGTGCATGTTGAACTGCAACATTGTTGTGTGGTGGATGTCCTCTTGGTGTATCATAGCTTCACCTCCACATGGCAAGGTGTGTGGAGTCCTCGATGGTCATTGGGTTCACTTGATGTTGCATGTGCGTATTTCTCCTCACTTGTAATTTAGCATGCTTGATATGTCCATCCGTTCGAGAAAATATCTCCTCGCATGTTCGTTTGTCTGTCCATCAATGAACACATCCTTGCATGTTCGTTTGTTTGTCCATCTACGAGCACATCTTCACATGGTCATCCGTTCACGAACACATCTCATCGAATGCATCGTTTGTTCGTACTTTTGTTCGTTCGTGAACACATCCTTTTGCATGTACTCTCCTTATTCATCCCATCTATCATCGTGTCATGTTTCTTCATGTACCTATATCTGTGGTCACTCATGACGAGATGACATCAAATCCATAAACCTCCTAATCTACCATGATGCATGGTTATTCACTTTCAGATGCAGGTGACTGGGAGAGAGGACAAGGCTGCAAAACTACATGAGGCAAGTTTCAAGCTGGGATGGGAACTCTGGGAACTACTTGTGAAAATTTCGCAGAGGTCACTGGGGGACTAAGATGGACAAATCTGTGCAATTTCTGGAGGGAAGCAGTTTGGGCAGTAGAGGGTCTTGGTAGCCAAAAAAGTGCAATTCCTGGAGGGAGTTGGCTATGGGCTTCAAGGGGCTTGGCAACAAACACTACATAATTCCTGGAGGGAGCTGGCAGCGGCCTACGAGATGGCTTAGCAACAAAAACTGCGTAATTCTTGGAGGGAGCTAGCAACGGGCTATGAGGTTACTGGAGACAAAGAATGTGCAATTGCTGGGAGGTTGACCTGTTGAACACCTCTATACAGTTTATGGGTTGAGCGGGGTGTTGGGATATTGAGGGGATTGCTCATGAAATATGCATAGTTTTCAGGGTGAGAAGTTGGTCGGCTGACTGGGTGGCTAGCTGGAAAAACTGCGCAATTTTTTAGAGGAGACAGGAATAGACACTTGGTGTCTTTTTGGCCTGTTTGCGTAGTTTCCTTAGTCAGTGGAGTAGACAAGGTCTAAAACTTCTGCGCAATTTTTGAGGGGAGTGAGTCCCAGGGTCATTTCTCGGTCAAACTCTCTAGTTGACAAGAAGGAGGGTTGATTGATCAGCTTGTGGGCAATTCAGATTGAAATGGCTTGTTGGACACTTCTGTGTTGTTCTGGGTGACAGCCGATCGAGTCGATTATAGGGTGGAGGTCCGGCTGTTAAAGGATGATTTGTCGTTATAACTTTAGCAAAATGGCTAAGTGTGTGAGTAAGTGAACCTATGCATACGCAACCCTATGAACACACACTCAAAATAACTTGACGACAAGACACCTCAAACCATCAAGACAACATATGTTCAACATGAGTGACCAACGGTGCGAGCGAAAAGCGCGATGCTTTTGATGGATCGTTGAACGACTGCAATGATGCTTGAACGATAGTGCATATAAATTCATGTGTGAGTGCGACAAATGTTTACATAGCGAACACAACATGTACACATGAAGCAAAGACCTTGTGTGTGACCAGAACATCGTTGCAAGCGTGACATTGTGAGCAGCATGAAAAAAGTTGTTCATTGAATGGTCAAGCAAGGAGGGTACAAAGACTCAGCACGAGCCTATGAGGTGAGCCCGAGTGATTGAAAACATCAATTAAAACCTCAAGGGAGGCTCTCAAATTGGATGCGAGCCAAAAATTTGGAGGTTGTTGTAGCTGCTAGAACACTTGGCGACACACTAGTAGAATTCCATCTTCTCTGTTTTGGTTCATTGACAGCACAAGGCCTTAGTCTTTCGGGGAGTATTGAATCATTGTGCAGGTTACATTGGCTTGCTCACCTACCCCATGGATAGACATGGTTCAACTTTTGTCAACTCAGTCAAACACAACAAAAATTTCAGCTTGATCATAGTGTTTCGAAATTGGGAAGGGTAGTTTGGCTCGCAAGTTAAAAAAAAATTAGAGCATAAGTTTTCATCTCTGGTGTTTCTTCGTTGCCAGTAGGCCTGGACAATACCCTGACAGAGTCACGTAGGAACACACACATTTCTACACTGCTAGCGAGCCTGGTCAGTACCCCGGTGGAGTTGCATGCTTCACCTCTCTGCACAGGAAGCCTTTCTCTTCTTTCACCTTTGTATTTTTTTAAAGAGGACTGAGCATAGGCTCTTATTTATTTTTGGGGCAAAAGAGGGATCCCGACTTGTTGAGAGAAGAAAAGGTTGTTCCTTCAAAGAAGCATGTAAGACCTCTGACATAGGTTTTCTCGTTTAGATTTTCCCTTTGTTTGTTTCTACTAGTTAGATGAGCTTGATCACGCAGAGCGAAAGACTAGGTGCAAGCATGCGGTTTCCCAGTGTGGACATAGGTTCATGGTTGAACCCAAGCTTCCCTTGCAGATGGATCATATTTTCTATCAAGAATTCATTGGCCGAAGGTTATAACCAGGCACAGAGAAGATGGGCACACAACTGGCCAAGTGTTATAGTCACAAGACTCTTACATCTCAACCACATACTCATTTGAAAGCTAGAACTCAATAAAGGGCAACACTTATTTACAAAACTAAAAATAGCATGACAATAAGAAAAACAAAAAAAACGAAACAAAAATAGTAAGTGAAAGTGCAGAAGTAAAACAAGAAATAAGAAATAAGCAAACTATGTACATGGCGCGGGGCGTGGCCCGACCTACTGGAAATAATGTTTGAGATCTTGGTTGTTGACAGGAAGATCATCAATCCTTTCATCAAGTGATTGCAGATAGTACGTGTGAGGGCCAAGCTTCTCGTGAGCTAGTATCATACTATCATGTTCTGCTACCGGAACCTAGTGATATCCTGAAAGACCTTTAGGTGAAAACAACATTCCTGCTTCAGATACTGTGTGTAACATAGGTTCCGATGATGGCACGGGGTAGTTGTTTTTGTTTCGGGAACGGTTCAAGTTTCTAAAATCAATGCATAAGCATATTTCCCTGGATTTCTTATGTACAAAACTTAAATTACAAACCCATGTAAAATAACAAACTTTGTAAGTGATCCGAACATCCAACAACTTAGTCAGTTCTTTTTGTATAAGGGGTTCAAGCGACAGATGTGTTTTACCCATTTTTTGCTTCAATGGATTGGCTCCTTCTTTGCTTGGAATCTTGTGATGGATTATTCACGTGTCGTATGTACTCAGGTCATCATATGCCCACGTGGACACATCTCGTTACTGTTCAAACAAGATGACAAAGGCTTGTCGGTGTTACAATGTTCAATATGTATCGAGACTGACTAACTTCGGATCGTGGTCTATTCCCAAGTTGCTATGTTCGTTCCTCATGGTGGAACTATGGGTTTTGTTATTTCTTGACCCTTGATAGTGGTTCTGCAAGTCATATATCTTGTTGAGAGAAACCACACCTTTAGGGATGAGGTTTCCTTTCTTTCCATCAGTGGCATCTTGCAGGGGCTACTCGTGCTCATATTCATCAACTACTATGTCCTTGAAGGCATCAACGCAGTCCATGAAGTGCAGTATAGAAGGCTTATACAAATTTTCAATAGTAAATCTATCCCTAAGCGATGTCATGCTAGCAGGGGCGTTTTCCAAGGCATCAAAAGCTACAATACGCATTTTTGGCACAACAATGATATTAATGCTTGGAAGTTAGAGATCAATCGCCATACCTCTTGCTGGTAACTTTTGAGATAAGGTGATAAACAGTGAATGGTGTTACGTACCTATCTTACCACTATTTTTGAATCACCTACCACTTTGAGCACGGCCACGTTGAGGCTAATGGATTTATGCAAGGCCAAGATGAGTGCTTCATATTCAACAACGTTGTTTGTACACTCAAACTCCAAGTGGATTGAAATCAGGTGTTTTCTTTTGTTTGGGTGGACCAAGACACACCCAACTCTAGAGCCATCCTGTGTCTTCAATCCATTAAAATACATGGTCCACAACTCAACTGTACACAGACAGTTCGACGTGAATGCACTACTACTACTGCTATGGCTACTACTACTACTACTAATGTTACAATGTATTGTACATGTTTCATTTCCATCAATTGGGCAAGGAAGGAGACCCAACTGTGTGTCTGGTGGGGTCGGAGTTGGCTGTACGGGATAACACCCCAGTGTTGTTTCCAAGAGGCAGTTGTCAAACATGAGCTCTGCGAAGGCCAACGGTTCATTTTTGCCATTGATGGGAGTGACATTGTGACTTATATATCTCTTAGATAACACCCGAATTTGATTTCTTTCCCTTGTACGAAAGACACATGTGTGACCAATCTGTAGAAAAGTATTTGTTCAGCTTGCTGAACCAGTTTCTACCGAGTAGTAAACCATATGCTTCTAGCATGTCAACAACAGTAATGTTTATTCACTGGTGAAATCGACCGTCATGAGATAGTTGAATGATCACATCCCAAATTTCAGCAATGGTTGGTACAGATGCTCGATCAAGTTGGATGATCTAAGCTAGATGTCTTACTCCATTATGCATTGATCTTTTTAGAAATGGAGAGTGGAAACATGTTGGTTGCCATGCCATAATCAACCAAAAAGTTGTGAACATTGCAGTTGAAGATTTCGAATGAAAGAAAAAATGGAGGGAAAACAGAATTTGCTTCTTCCATCTGGAGTGTGTTAAGCATAGTTGAAAGTGATCCGGGAGGTGTGGTTGCTCCCTTGCTAGTAGAGGTTGCACTGTCTGCTAATCTTTGTCCCAATGCACACATCAGGATGTCCTGCTAACTCTGGATCTTAGCCAACTCGAACAAACTGATTTTTGCGTGAGTTTTATCCATGCCATCCACAATGTTGTAATCTAGAGGGGGCAGACTCACCGAGGTGTCCAAGGTAAGGCTGGTATTTGTGTTGTCCATGGGAGTGTTTTGCAATTTGTTGCTCATGGATGTACTCTTTTCCACCGCTATCTTCCTAGGCTTGCTTTGCATTTTTTGCTTTTGGACGGCTGGTAGATCAACCTTCCTCAGCAATTCAAGATTTGTTTTCACTTCCCCGAGTGTACGAGGAGCCCCCTTACTTCTAATATTGCAACGATCATTTTTCTTTTGGGGTTGCTTCTCGGCGTTCATCTTATGCATTGCTTGCGAGCACTGATACATGTTAACCATATGCCCAGAGCTTGATGCCTCATCAGGCGAAACATCTTCATCATTGTCTGTATCTCCTGGATATCCCTGCACGTTTCTCGTTATGTCAAGTGCGTGATTGCATACTGAGCCTGCAACTCACTTCCAATGTGAACAAGACCCTTTCAAGTGATCATCTTCATGAAATGAACAGAATTCAGTGTTCACACATTACTTGAGCTGGAACACTGAGCTATGAACACTTTTAGTCAGGAGGTGATTGCTGCCTGATGACATGCTTCCTTGTCTCTATCTGGGCAGTCAGTTTCTCACGGATGTGTCAATGGTTTGTTGCTTGAGCTCAGACACTTCTGTTGTCATGTTTTTGACAAGATGAGTAAGGGTCTTAATGTCACTTGTTTCCTTGTCTTTACCCTTGCTCGTCGCATCCTGGGGATTTCTACTCGCGTCTTTGGAGTCCTTCGTGTTTTCATCATCCTTGATGACTCCAATCATGCACAGGTCCTTTTCAATAGTGATTTCCTCTTCACAGATTTCTAATAGTGTTGGTTCCGTAGCTCGCTTGACGAACTGCGCAATATTGGTCGGAAATGCAGATGTGTAGTAATCGACGGTGATGGATTCATGAGGTTTGAATGTGTCTGCTGTGAACTTATTCAATATGTGTAGGAACCTCTTATTGAAATATTTTACCTTTTCTTTCCCCACCACCTTCAGGCTTCCCAATTCTTTGAGTAACATGGTTGTGGTCTTGTCATCAGCAAACTTTTCTAGAAACATACATTTGAACATACCCCAGTTATGTATGGAGTTGACAGGAAGGTTGTGATACCATGCAACTGTATGACCATCCAAGGTAAATGGGAACAATCTACATACAACGTCATTGTATCTTAACTCAAGTGTTTGCAGCTATAGGTATAAGTTGTCTAAGTGATCTTTTGCCTTCATTATGTTGTCAGGGTCGAACTTTGTGATCATCCTCTCTAATTGCTTCGGCATCCTGTGCAAAGCCCCTGGGAGAGCCAATGGTCCCTGAGTCAGGCATTCTAGATTTTGGTTAGTCATGTCTGCTTACTCTTCGTCCTTCTCCTCTTCTTCAAAATCTGACGATTCTAACTCTAATTCTATTGGTTCGTCTCCGCCTCTGCCTCCTCCGCTACCTTCCCCTCTACCTCCTGTACCAGAGTTTAAGCCCAAGATCATGAGGGTGTCTCGTACTCCCTATTGGAAGACCATAGGTTCCTCTCCATTCTCAACAGCTTCTTCCAGACCTTCAAGTGTGGCAAGAAATGCTTCTTCCAGTGATGATGCAACAATCCTAGTGGGAGTGGCTTTTAGCTTCCTTGATGTGTATGGAAGCTATTGTATTCCTGGGGTCAGTGCAGCTGCTTTTGCAAAATGGTGGGTGATGGCACGGATGGAGCGAAGGTGCTGATATGAAATTTCTTGTTCAGTCCTAGGAGGTGAGGAGTAACCAACTGCAGAGTTGCGAGTAGGTGAGAGGGAGTGTAAGTTACTTCCTTGACTAGATGATTGATGAGTAGGTGTGAGAGGAAATTCAACCATAAACAACTAGTGGCCCTCCTTCTAGTGCCAAAAATGTTGACGATGCTGGACTCGCCAACATTTAGGGGATCTCCACAGTATGAAGTCCCAACTAGGCCTCACACGACTTGGTGTAGGAGTCCCATCTGGTATGATGGCTCGGTTTCCATTATATTAAATGTTTTCCTTATCTCTTGCTTGTCATCACGAGAGAGTGGTCTACTTTGTCTTTTAACAACAAGGTTCACGCGCCTAGTGAGTGCTAGTGTTACCTGTGTCAAGGTTCTTTCGCAGTAGAGAGAGGGTGGGAGTGAGTCTCCAGTTAGAAGGGAGAAAGTCCCAACTTTGTCAGAGACACACAACACAATAGGACATGCACAACTTTTAGAAGAGCAATCCACAAAGATGTGGCAATCACAATACACAAAGGAAGATAGCACGTTCAACACCCAGCAGGGCAGTCTACAAGAGTGCGATGGTTGTTATAACAAGTTTACATGAAAGGTTTTGTATGATGTCCGGGGAGGTGACCACCATGGGCAGGACAACGTTAACAACTTATACAACACATTTCATAAATATATGTATTAGAATAGCTGAAGGAGTTCAACTGTTTAACACATGTTAAAGCAACATGTATTACAATTGTTCAATGTTAATCTTACAAACAATTACAACACATGTGAAAATGTGTTGGCCCGTTATCAGGCTTCTGAATTAAGTGAAAGTTCCAAGACACATCGATACACCATACATCACTAACCCTGTAGGAGAGGTGTTGAAGCCACTACTCGCTCCTCAAAGAAAATATTACAAACTCTCAAGGCTATGTGGGAGGAGCCAAGGTGAAAAGTCCTTTGCATGTACAAATGAGAGGGTATTTATAGAAAAGGGTAAAAATGGCCCTTGTGACTATTCGCCTTCCCTCATGACTGTTTGATTTAATTGACTCTTCATCTTTACATGAATCTTTGCATGACATGTGGGTCTCTTGGACTTCCACATTACATTGCATTGATTTACACAGTATGGTCCATAGTAGTGATGTGGCCGACATGATTCATGACACGACTCAACATGACAGTGTTGGTATGTTCATGCTACTGCCAGTGATGTCGAGTCGTAGTGCTATTGATTGGTGGATGTCCTCTTGGTGTATCAAAACCTATGCATGGCAAGGTGTGCGGAGTCCTCGATGGTCATTAGGTTCTCTTGATGTTGCATGTGAGCATTGCACTCAGGCTCACCCTATGGGCTCGTGGAATGGAAGTGGAATGTAATTTCTATGGATTTCATTAAAGGTATACCTTAGACCTCTAGGCAACATGATGCAATCATGGTGGTACTTGACAAGTTGAGCAAAGGGGATCATTTTGTAGCAGTAAAATCCACTAATTCTGCTAGTGAGGTAGAACAAATCTTCATAAAGGAGATCGTAAGACTGCACAGTATATCCCCAAGAAAATGATCTTAGACAAAGATGCTAAGTTCACTTCAAGATTTTGGAAGGAATTGTTTGCAGGTTTGGGGACTAAGTTGGAATTTAGTACAACATGCCATCCACAAACATATCGACAAATAGAGAGGGTGAATAGAATCCTTGAAGACATGTTGAGAATGTATGTCATGCATTAGCGCAAGAAGTGGGAGGAATACTTTATAATTGTAGAGTTTGCATACAACAATGGATACTAAGAATCCATAAAGATGAGTCCATTTGAGATATTATATGGGATGTCAGTTGGAATAATCTAGTGAATAGGGTCCCTGTTGGGCTTGATATGTTAAAGGAAATGGAGTAGAAAATTTAGTACATCAAACATAATTTGAAAGTGGCACGGGATATATAGAAGAGCTATGCAGATCAACATAGGAAGCATAAGGAGTTCCAAGTTGGGGAATAATTTTATTTGATAATCAAACCCAAAAAGGATTCTTTAACGATTGGGTCATGTGCAAAGTTGACATCTTGATATTGTAGACCTTTTGAGATACTTGAGAGGATTGGACCAGTGGCCTATAGGTTGGCTTTACCTCCATCAGTTAAAGTTCATAATGTTTTCCATGTTGCTTTGCCTAAAAGATATGTGCAAGATTCTAATCATGTGATTGATTGGTCTATGCTACAGGTGTAACCAAAGGGAAGTTCCAGCTAGAGCCATTGTGCATTCTATAACAAAGGAGTCTCATGTTCTGGAGTTGAGCCATAGAGCAAGTCAAAGTGCAGTGGAGGCACTTTGGACCAGAGGAAGCCACTCAGGAAATGGTTGACTCCATAGGAGAAACATATCATTTCTTGTTTGATAGTTGAAGCAAATGTGTATATGATTGCAATGAAATATAGATATGTGTATATAAAGCACCATGAAATTGTATGTGTTTTATTTTGTTTCCCTATGTTGTACATGAGAAAAAGAACACCGAGATTGGTGTTCCCTCAAGGGGGAGGGGTCTGTGACAGCCCCAACCCGAGTTCCTCATGAAAAATGAAATGTAAGTATGTTTGCAAAATATTTCAAGAAGGTTGAGTCAAAAGGGACATATTTTCTAGAGCTAAGGAGATTTATTTCTTGGAATGTGTAAGTTTTCCTTGTGCAGGAAATCCGAATTGTTCCTAACATCCACTAAAGATTGGTTGGTGTATGTTTTAAAGGGACTGGTTCCTGAATTAAATAGGCTAAAAAGAAAAGTATACAAGCACATGTGCTTGAGAACCTTAACAAGGAAAAAGGACATGAAAGAATTATGAAGACTGGATTGGACAAGGAAACAAGGATGAGGATGGGAATCCCTGCGCAACAAGGAAAAATAGTAAAAAAAGATAGGGTTTGACCTCATGGGCGTCATCCTTCATTCCCTCAATTGATTGATGCAAAATAATAATAATAATAATAAAATAAATAAAAATACATTAAAAAAAATCAGTGATACTATCATTCCTAATTCATTCAAGCAAGCAGAGTAACCATTTTTTGAGAAACATTCAACTTGGAGGAGACCAAGGAATCACTGAAGAGAAGAGGAGAAGTGAATGGAATTGGTTATCTAGCTCTATAGAGCATGTGGGTTGAGATATTAGTCTCCAGAGCCCTGTAACAACTTGGGCTCCCTAGAAGTTGTGGGTTGAGATAGAATCCCTAGAGCCTTGTAATAGCTTGGGTTTCCGAGAGACTATGGGTTGAGATAGAAATATTTGGGGCCATGTAACAATTTGGGATTCCTTGGAGGTTGTGGTTTGGGATAGAATCTTTGGAACCTTGTAAAAACCTAGGTCCCTTGGAGGTTGTGGGTTGAGATAGTAGCCTCTAGAGCCCTAGACAGCTTGGGAAGAGACCAATATCTGAGTTAATATTGTTGGAAAGTGTTCCTATATGTCTCCTTGTTTTGTAGTGGATTGTGAACTTCCTCGAAAGGAGGTAAATCTTTGGTACTAGCCTTGAGGGTGGAGGTGGGAAGCCTTTGGATTACCTATATTGAATTTTGAAATATGTAACTAGGTTCGGTCTTCATAATGGCATATGTAATCATGAATTTATGTATTTAATGAAAAGAGAAAAATAAATTTATTATTGTTATCCTTGAGGCATGGATTTCATGCTCAAGGGAATTTTATTTTTAGGTCAAGTTCCCAGTGAGAGATTCTAGGGCTTTTCATTGAGTCTACAAGTCAATAGAGTCATTGTCATGTATTGAATACCCATTTGGGCATGTTATATATTGTAAAGAAAAATTTATTTGAGTCAAAAGACTCTCCAAGACCTCGGCATGTTGCAAAGATCAAGTCAGCCTACTCAAGTGGACAAGTCGACCTAAAGGGTGCAATTCGACCTAGAAAAAGACCTATATATAAGAGAGGCTTTGACCTCGCTTTGGACACATAATTACTTCACTAAAGTTCAATCAAGAAAGATAAAAGAGTGCAAGGAAGAGGAAGGCAAGGAGGAGAAAAGAAAGTCGAGTTTTTGGGATTGTTTTTGGGCTATCTTTCTCACACGTGCAAAGTGGATTAGGGCATCTTTTTGCAGAAACAAGTATCGAATTGCAGTCATCATCAAGGACCAAGTTTTGGGTCAAGAAATATCTCCTTTGCAAGCCGAAGTATCAAGGAAGATAAGTCAATTCAAGTGAAGTAGAGAGGAAACAAATTCATCCATCTTCTAGCCACATGTGTGAACTAGGGCTTTTGTAGAAGAATTTACTGGACAGGTCAAAGTTGTAGAAGAATTTACTACAAGTCGAAGTTTCAAAAGAATTTAATAAGCAGGTCAAAGTTGTAGAATATTTTTTTGAGCAAGTCGAAGTTGCAAAAGAATCTACTGGGGATCGAAATTGTAGAAGTTTCCGGAAAGTGGGAAATATTTGACTTGGTCTTGGAGGGTCTTGGTCAAGGGTCATAGGTCTTAGAATTTTTCAATTGAATGTATATAATAAGAGAATAATTCTTGTGGGTTCTCCTCTCAGTTGGAGAGGTTTTGGCCTTGGATGATCGCCTATATTTCGTGTCCTCTTGTCTTATTGTTCTTTATGGTTTGGTAGTTGTTTGATGAAGATAACACTAATAATAAACATATGTCACAAGCAATTATCAAAGAAAGAAATCACTTAATCCAACTGCCCCTAGATTTCTCAACATGGTATCAAAGCTAAGGTGACTACATCAAGGAAAGGAAGTTTGAAGAAGGACCATCAAAAGGAGTATCGAGAAAGGTAAAAGTATCAAAGAGTAAATCAAACCATCAAGAAGGAATACTTAAGCACTAAATCAATCTAATGATAATCAAAGAAGACCTCAAAACCCTAACTCATCCAAAGAAAGGTTCTACACTTGATGCATTCTTAAGAAGCTCTCACAAAGAAGATCTCAATGATCCCACCTCCACTCAAAGAAGGAAAACACATTGAAGCATCTCAAATTCTCTACATACAAGGGAAGCAAGAAAAGGCATTATCATAATCATCAAAGAATCAAGGTGATCTCCCTCTCTTTGAAGGATCACTTTTGAAGGAAGATAACTTCTATCATCCACATTATCAAGAAAGGCATTAAGTTGAAGAAATCGCCATTAGGAAGCATCCTCACTTGACAAGTAAGAATATCTATATTTATGTATGAATCTGCAATCAAAATGACTTCATTTTGTAAGGAAAACAACAAATTGGTTGGGTCATCAAACTTTCTTGCATGGAAGAAGAGGACATATTTGATCCTTATAGAAAATGAAGTCATTGAACATGTTAATGGCTCAATCCCTAAACCTCCTTATAGAAGAAGCTTGAGCGCTAGCCAGGTATATGAAAGGAGAAATTAGGGCTCAAAGGATCCTTATAGAATCCATCAAGGATCCCCTCATACCATATGTTGCAAAATTGGAGACATCAAAAGAAAGATATGAGAAGCTAGTAGAATTGTTCTCCGTAAGTACTGTTGGAGAAGTGATATCTTTGAGAAACGAGCTATACAAAATGAAGATATCAAAGGAAGAAGGAATAGCTTAAAACTTTATGAGGGTGTGATAAATATAAGATCAACGGTAAGAGTTGGGGGAAAAATGTCTAATAAAGAAATTACCACCATGGTGCTTAATGCACTACGTGATGAATGGGGTAACTTTGTATCAAGCATCTATGAAAAGAAGGAAGCCACCCCATTCAGTGAACTTTGGTGAATAAATTGGGTTGAAATCAAAGAGGAATGTGGGACCAAGTGACAAATTTCAAGCATTTGTTGCCATGGCTAAAGTTTGGGAAATTTGGTTCTCATAAAAATAAGAAGAATATGTCAAAAGTCCAATGTTATGGTTGTCAGGAATATGGCCACTACAAGAGATATTGTTCAAAGCTCAAGAAGGACAACAATAAAATTAATGAAGCCCATATCACCAATGAGGTGGAAGTACCTGAGAAGAAGAAATCAAAGAAGGATGAAGTGAAAGATCTCTATTATGACTTAGATAATCTCCTTCACTTAGTTATTTTTAGTTTAGTAAATAATAGCTATCATGACAGGAAGCATTCTATGAATGATATGATTCATCATGGTAGAATATGGCATCATATTAGAAGCATACCACAGAAGAAAGAGCTCATGACATAGTTATAGAAGCTTGAAAGAATAGCTGAAGTATAAATCTACATGGATGTAGCAGACATCATATAAAGGAAGTAGCTCTCGATAACCTCATTGAAAGCATATATAATACATATGGTTGAAAGAAATTCATCTATCATGATATAAGGAATACATTATACATCATCATCATGAAAGGAGCATTTTTCGAATGAGGATAATCTAGATCCTCCATTGAAATATTCACTAAAAGGTTCACCTCTACTTGGAAGAAGCGTCTCGTTGATCATTCCACCTTGTGTGGGGTACATTATTTAGAAGGATGATGGTATAGTGACAAAGAAGTGCAGCAAGTCAAGATGATTGAAGTACTCTCAATCAAGGAAAGGAAGTTGTCAAAGGAAGTCTAGATGACCAAAAGGAGAAAATATTTATGTATATATTTGATAGATTAAGTCATGTCATCATATAGTTGCAGGCAACATAGGAAAATGCTCTACCTCTTGAGCATGATCAAGGATATCTTCCTTTGAAAAAATACATGAAGGCATGGTTCACATATCGATAAGATGAAATCAACATAATATGTTCTCATATGGAATATGAGGTAGTTTACAAAGATGAAGGAACTATGAGTTCCTGGGAAGCAATATGTGAAGAAATAGAGAAGAGATCATGAAAGATGCAACTACGATCACGTAAGAAAAGGGAAGTCAATATCCAATGACTAGAAGAATTGATCATGACATCTCCATACAGAATAAAACCATGATAAGGTTGGCAAAAAAAAAGAAGGCCCTTGACATATAAAGTCTTGGAGATATGCTTATGAATGTGCAAGATGTTGATATTGCAAGCAAACAAGATGTCATGATGAAAGGCCGTCTCAAAAAGGTAATTGTGATTTGATGTTCATTTTTTATTTTTGAACATCTCGATGGGTTGATACAGGGCTTGAAAAAGGATTGTAGATGTCAACCACAACTAGAAATCATGTAGTTGGATGGAACATCCTAAAGGAAACATGACTTGGAAAAGGTAGCAGTATGAAGAAAATCCATATGTGGACTAGAAGATCACTTTCTAATGAAGAGAAGGATGACATGATTGATATGGTTTGTAAAGGAAAGTGATGGATGGTCGACGCCCTACCTCTGATGAAGGCTCCATATTGAAAAGGATGAACTTCGTGGCATCGAAAGAAGGATCCCCACAAGCAGATGATAGTACCACGATCTCCACCAAGGGAAAAAAGTTGTTGGAAGCAAGTCCCTAGTTAAGAAGGAGCTTGGACAAGTCCTTGGATAAGATGGAGCTTGGGTACATTCCTTTTATATGAATGCGTATATCTTCCCTAGTTGAGAGGGAGAGATAGACACATCATTATTGTCTTCATATTGTTAAAAAATAATGGAGGATTGGGTAAGCATCTAGAATTTGGTACTCTTTGAGGATCTGGGTAGGGAATCCCAGATAGAGTAGTCAAAGAGAACCGATATTCTTTGAGGACTAGGAATTTGTTGTAGTGAAAACACAACACTCCCATTTTATTCTATCATAATAGACATGGGGACCCTTTGGGCATTGCATGTAGACTTTGAGTGTGATTTCTTCATTTGAAGTCTAATTTGGTTTTTATTTACACTTGTTTTATTTTTAAGTTTGTCTAAGT
This sequence comes from Pinus taeda, assembly GCA_000404065.3. Lineage (NCBI taxonomy): Eukaryota > Viridiplantae > Streptophyta > Pinopsida > Pinales > Pinaceae > Pinus > Pinus taeda. The sequence goes on along the minus strand of APFE031311069.1, from coordinate 194,499 downwards.
TTGATTAAGTTTGTTTGTTAATAAAGTTTGTAAATAAGTTTTTGTTTTAAACATATTAATTAATTAGATTAATGAATAAAATAGGCCCTGAGACTAAGATCTTTGCATAGGATTTAAGCCTTAATCATTAAACAATGTGGCATATTGATTAAATATATATCCGAGCTTTTGGGCATTGAGACTTTGATATTAGAAGAATCCTTTTGGAAATCTCCAATACCCAAAGTCCGATCCATCATATTAATGTGGTTATTTCCAATAAACGTATATTATAAAGTGGCTAGGCCATAAAACATATGATAATCAATTGTCGGAGTAAAGGACCCACATTCCACATCATTGTCTTTGCTCTCACATATCGTAGGTAATGCATATCATAGATTTCCTTTCGAGACATGTTTAAAAAACTCTGATAACATCATTTGTCGATACTCCAATATGGTTCCTCGTCGATATTCCAATATCCCAATCCGTCAATATGTTAGTCCGCTAATATGTCGATACACCTTATCTCTATGACTTCCAATAATCATATCCCTCCGATCTCCAACATTTCGATGGTTATAATCGTCGATACTTCGATATCCTCATATCTCTGATCTTTGATATTCCCAATTCTCTGATTCTTTGATAAACCCCTCCTATCCATATCAGAACTTATGATCGGTTGTCACTCTTTTCAACCCCCGATATCATATCTTCGATACAAGACCTCCGATATAATGGACTCGATAAAACTATTAAAGGGAGTTGAATGTGATATCAGATTCGCTCCATATCGGAGCTGCCTGATATCGCAGCTATTTCATTTTGTCTCATTTTAGAAGTTTTGATGACCTTACCTTTGATACCACTCAGCACTTGCCACGTATAAGTAAAAACCACTTAATTAGTTTAAAAAGGTCTCTTGGCATAAGTATATTTTAATGCATTTTTATAGTTTAATCTATGTTTTTGCTATTTTAATTAAAAAAAACCAACTATTTACCATTGACTCTGTTTTTTGTTTGACATAGAGGCTTCTAGCTTCAAACAAGACACAGATTCAGTCAAAGAAACTCCTCCAGGTAGCACAAAGTGAACTTAAAATGAAAACGGGTGGTTGAAGTTGTTATTAAAAGATCACCATGCCGGTGAATTCCACCTATCAGGGCGAAGGAAATTGTACAATCTTATTGGAGCGCTAACCAAATTGGGCGATCTTCTTAACAATCTTTAACTGTGGTAATCTATTTTCTTCCAGAAAGTTCCAACTGCATAAAAACGACCCCATTCATTTACTTTTATTACTCTCTTGTTGAGAGAATTGAGGGAGAGTATTAGCTCTGCAAATCTTGTATAAATACCCCTAAATTCGATGCAAAAGGGGGATTCTTTGTAGTTGTTCGATTTGTGCAATAGCACTACTGTTATGTACATAAAGGTCGATTATAGAGAAAATAGATGGTTTTTGGCTCTGTTATAAATTGCTTTGCACTATTGCAGGCAATTTTACTATGGGTCTCAATTGGTTTAGGACTGCACATTTGTAATGTAATTTTGGCATTGTTTAATAAATTTACATTCTTTTGTACTATTACCGGAATGTTAATTTTTTATATTTTTGTCAAAGTTTTATAATTGGTTTTGATTTCCATTCTAAGTAGTATGTTTCTTTGATCTCTAACACTATTGTTGAGTCAATTGTGATATGATGTTGAAGTCTTCCAGGAGCTGGATTTAAGACCTTTGTGGTTTATATCTTTTAATTTAGAAGCCGGAGAACCCACAATAATAACCATTTTTTCATCAACATTTCAAATCTCAACAGGTATCCATCATCAGGACATTCTTGAATCATGATAGTAGAAGAGCTTTAATGATATGCAGCTCTTCTTGCTATCTTCACCCTAAATTTTTCGAGTAAAATGATTTCACTCCATGTATCCCCTCCGCATAGGGAAATGATTATGGATTTAAGACCTTTTTGGTTTATATCTTTTAATTTAGAAGCCGGAGAACCCACAGTAATAACCATTTTTTCATCAACGTTTCAAATCCCAACAGGGATCCATCATCAAGACATTCTTGAATGATGATAGTAGAAGAGCTTTAATGATCTGTAGCTCTTCTTGCTATCTTCACCCTAAATTTTTCGAGTGAAATGATTTCACCCCATGTATCCCCTCCGCATAGGGAAATGATTCTGGATTTAAGACCTCTGTGGTTTATATCTTTTAATTTAGAAGCCAGAGAACCCACAGTAATAACCATTATTTCATCAACGTTTCAAATCCCAGCAGGGATCCATCATCGGGACATTCTTGAATGATGATAGTAGAAGAGCTTTAATGATCTGCAGCTCTTCTTGTTATCTTCACCCTAAATTTTTCGAGTAAAATGATTTCACTCCATGTATCCCCTACACATAGGGAAATGATTTTGTATTTGAGACCTCTGTGGTTTATATCTTTTAATTTAGAAACCGGAGAACCCACAGTAATAACCATTTTTTCATCAACGTTTCAAATCCCAACAGGGATCCATCATCAAGACATTCTTGAATGATGATAGTAGAAGAGCTTTAATGATCTGCAGGTCTTCTTGCTATTTTCACCCTAAATTTTTCAAGTAAAATTATTTCACTCCATGTATCCCCTTCGTAGAGGGAAATGATTCTGGATTTAAGACCTCTATGGTTTATATCTTTTAATTTAGAAGTCGGAGAACCCACAGTAATAACCATTTTTCATCAAGGTTTCAAATCCCAACAGGGATCCATCATCAGGATATTCTTGAATGATGATAGTAGAAGAGCTTTAATGATCTACAACTTTTCTTGCTATCTTCACCCTAAATTTTTCGAGTAAAATGATTTCACTCCATGTATCCCCTCCGCATAGGGAATACAAGAGACATAAAGAAATCGAAATCATACTTAATTCATTGAGTTATACTTCTGGTGAATGATAACTATTTATTATTCATTTACAGGTGTATTTTACTTTTATATGTATTAATTGAAATGAACTATTTCTTTTGATTAATACAAATTTTATAATGAATTATGTTTAATATGTATTCAAGCTTGTAGATGGACTTACCTTAATAATTATTTATTAAAGTATATTCATTTACATAGTTGTTTTAACCTTTTATGAGTTTACAAACTATTTTGGAATTCATAATCGAATATTAATTTTGAATTCATTCATAAACCACGGAATACCCTTGCTTTATTTAATTTGCTCTCGGATTAGGAGAGGGTTATCCCATTCTAGTTCGAGATAGGTTTTTCATGTTTTAGATTAGTTCTACATTTACATTTTAGTTTGCATCAATTCCTATCTTAAAGAGGCAAATAAATCATTTAATTACGATTTGATCAGTGTTTTTAAATCAATCAAACCTTTGTGTCGATTTACTTCTTTAACTTACATCTTTAAATATCAGTATAAAGGAAATGTAACATAGTATGATGTGGATATATTAACTCTTAGTTTAGGGTATATTATTATTAGATTAGTTTTAGGTTAGTCTTAGATGACAGGGTAATTGAACCCATAACTAGTCAGAACCACCATCTTCAACGGAAAAGATTTGCTTTAAGTTCTCGACCGGGTGATCTCTCCTAATGTTGACGAAGGACATTTTTGTCGATAAACAAAATCCAAGATAAGGATAGTCCTGGAAGCACATACCCTGTGAACACTTGGGTGGGGTATGTGCCTTGAGAGACAATGATGATGGTTTCTGTCATTCATTGGTCTCGCCAACATTATGCTTTGATCTTGTCGAGAGATAGAGTTGTTAGCCAAGGCCTTGCTATGTGACAATGTTGGTTGGTATAATGCAAATAGATGGCTTACCAATCCGATTTTTCTTATGAGAATTCTTCAAATTGAGAATTTCCAAGTACCTTGTATGGATTATGAATACCTCCCAAGTTAAGAGGGAGTGTTGAAATATATAACTAGGTTCGGTCTTCATAATGACATGTAATCATGATTTTATGTATTTAATGAAAAGAGAAAAATAAATTATTATTGTTATCCTTGAGGCATGGGTTTCATGATCAAGGGAAATTTATTTTTAGGTCAAGCTCCCATTCAGAGCTTTTAGGACTTTTCATTGAGTCTACAATTCAATAGAGTCATTGTCATGTATGGAAGACCCATTTGGGCATGTTATATATTTTAAAGAAAAAATTATTTGAGTCAAATACCTTCCAAGACCTCGTCATGTTGCAAAGATCAAGTCATCCTACTCAAATGGACAAGTCAGCATAAATGGTGCAATTTGACCTAGCAGAAGACCTATATATAAGAGAGACTTCGACCTCACTTTGGACACATACTTCACTCAAGTTCAATAAAGAAAGAGAAAAGAGTGCAAGGAAGAGGAAGGGAAGAAGGAGAAAATAAAGTTGAGTTTTTGAGATTGTTTTGGGGCTATCTTTCTCACACGCATGAAGTGGATTAGGGCATATTTCTGCCGCAAAAAGTATGGAATTGTAGTCATCATCAAGGGTCGAGTTTTGGGTCAAGAAAGGTCTCCTTTACAAGCTTAAGTATCAAGGAAGAGATGTCAAGTCAAGCGAAGGGGAAGGAAACAAATTCATTCATTGTCTAGCCACAAGTGTGAACTAGGGTTTCTGTAGAAGGATTTACTAGATAGGTTAAAGTTGCAAAAGAATTTACTAGGCAGGTCGAAGTTGCAGAAGAATCTACTGGGCAGGTCAAAGTTGCAGAAGATTTCAATGAGCAGGTCAAAGTTGCAAAAGAATCTATTGGGATCAAAATTGCAGAAGTTGTTGGAAAGCAGGAAATATTTGACTTGGTCTTAGAGAGTCTGGGTCAAGGGTCATAGGTATTGGAATTCGTCAATTGAAGGTCTGTAAGAAGAGAAGAATTCTTGTGGGTTTCCCTCTCATTTGGAGAGGTTTTGGCCCTAATTGATCACCAATATTTTGTGTCCTCTTGTCTTATTGTTCTTTATGGTTTGGTAGTTGTTTGATGAAGAGAGCACTAATAATAAACAAGTCAAAGAATAAGCTAAACATGTTAAGTAAAAATATATCACAAGCAATTATCAAAAAAAGAGAAATCACTTAATCTAGTTGCCCCTAGATTTCCACCAGCCACGAGGTAGTTGGTGAAGGAACTACAAGTTATAGGGTCGAGAACCATTGGAGGTTCCTTGGCGTGTGGCAGGAGAAGTGGAATTCCTTCAATAGTCCACTGCAAGTCTTTAGCAATGGGTGGCCAACAAATCACTAGTGTGAGCACGCGTGGAATTCCTTATCCAAGAATGGGGAATGCCAAGGGGCCTTGAACTCATTGGAGTGGCTCTATCGCAAGCTAAGGAGGATAGCACCAATGGGTGCTTAGCAAGCCATGGTGGCCACGACGAAACATCAGCGTGGGTCTAGTCGTCTGCAAAACCACGCAACCGAGTTATAGAGGAAGCCATGTTCAAATGGCAGAGATCAATGTGAGCAGCATTGCGGCAAAGCCTTAACCTTATAGCATTACCAAGATTACCCTATTCGCAAAGGCTTGTCGAACCCTGGTTGTGGAGGCTTGGCATTGGCACGCCAGTTATCCCCTCATTGCTATTGGATGAGAGGGAGATGACGTGGCCCAAAATTATACCCCGGAGGTTTGTTTCACACAAAAGAGGGATCAATTGGGATGACTTGGCTAACACACAATCCTGGGAGTTCTGTCATTAGTTGGAGGTTGTGCACACAGGACAACGCATCCTAGTGGCTTAAGCTCAGAGAAATCATGCAATGTGGTTAGTTCATGAGGGACCCACCTGCCAGGTCTACCTATTTGTTCAAGCCCCGAGAAATTGTGAGATGTGATTGGTGCAGGAGGGACCCACCTACCAAGTCCACCCGGTGGTTCAAGCCCTAAGAAATTGTGAACGCGCACAAAGTAAGGGAGCTTGATGAAGTCAGTGGAGATGAGTTGGTTAACACGCATGCTCGGTGGTCCTGCGATTGGTGGTGCCCCCAAATAATGAATCCCGAAGTTCATATCCTGGAAGTATTAGGTTGCATTTTAAAGAAGTTGGTGGGCTTACGAGGTGTCGAGCCAGTTCTGCCTATAGCTCGGAAGCGAAGAATGTTTCCATTGGTTGGAGGTGGAGTCGCGTGACAACTCATCCCTGAGGTAATACCCTTGCAATCCAATAAAGGAGCACGTCGTGAAGTGATGGGATGACATGGTGTTGCAACCATGTGGGCCAATCAGGAGACATGCATGTGAAAGGGAATGCCCCACCACTCCATGTGTCCCAGAGTTTCCCAATCTAGAGGATTGAAGTAGGGAAACGAATGAAAAAGGCAGGAGGGGACATTGGCATCACATGGTAGGGCCACCACGCCAACAAACAATAGAGATCCTCAGAGATCGGATGATGGAGATTGTGTTGCGACACCCCCTCCCCGTGGTGTCAACGGAGAGGAGGGAGGGGTGGTGCAATCATTGTGGGCCATCAATTGTGACGCAACTGCTATGGGTCATCTGATGACAGCCCCGAAACCACACGTTGGAACTCTAATTATGACTCCCCTTCGATGAATTAAGTGGCGGGCATGTTACCCTTATGCAAATCGTAGATCAGGAGCGTTGTTGGACGAGGACCCTTAGATTTATGGAGTGTTAAGCACAACAGTGGAATGTAATGTTGGCGGGGCATACATAATTGAGCAAAAATAAGAAAAAAATAAAAGAGATAATGTAAATTATCCCACTCTTCTGACAACACAATGAGAGTTGGATTAGTAGTGGAAGCCACCCCATGGTTGTGAACTAGTTTGATAATTGAAGTGATGTTCTTTTGAACTAGCAACATGCAAGGACAACTAGGTAGCCTTTCTTTAAGGCTTGCTTGAAGAACACCCCAAGCTCTACAAAAGCTCTTATCACCATTGATGAGTGATCATCAACCCAAAACTTGAGCACCCCACAAATATGCCTATATAAGGAGGATGATATGGTGTTTAAAGCACTTTTAGAATCAAGGAATGGTGATCTGAAATTTGTTTATCGATCAAAATTTAGATAATGAAATATATATATATATATAAAGTTGTCTTGGTTTAAAGAAATTTTAAAAAAGAAAAGGAGAGAGAGAGTTTTTCCTTATTGTCGTGTGTAGGTTATTTGATGATTTGTTGGCTACAAGGTCAAGTATGTTATAGACCATGTACACACAGTTCATCATCTTCCCTCAATAGCATATTAGAAATTACACAAAACTTATCTATAAATTACGGAAACTTATTTGAACCAAGAGGCTTGTAAAAAATATCTAGTATCCATGTTTAATTTGCACAATATTGTATCTCTATTGTTTCATTCTCCCCTAAAGCTTAGATGAACTAACAATGCACTTTCACTTGCGTTATTTGATCACGAATAATGATTTTTCAACAACTTCAAAACACTATGACTATCACAATAGAGTATTGTAGGATCAACATTTATAACCATACCAAACCCACAAGTATCATTCTCAACCAAACCACTTCACATGTTGTAGTCATTATTGGACTACACTTTGCATCACTATAGAAAAGTGACACAATATGTTGCTTCATTCAAGTAAAATATTGTATCTTTACCAATGTCGAAAATATACCATGTGGCAGGATTTTTATTATCCTTTAAGCTTGCCTAATTTGAATTTGTGACTGGTTATAATGAAATCTTTAAATTTTCCATACAAATATATATATAGCAACAAGTTTTAAGTCTAAGTTATTTAAGTATTGCAAATGATTAAGTTGGTGCTAATAGTGGTGAAATTATGTGATTACAATAGCAATCAATGAACTACTAAAAACAAGTAGATATGTCTTAAAGATATAGATGTAAGATATCAAACATTTAATCAAGTAGTCTTGTTTTAAAGAAATATTAAAAAAGAAAAGGGGAGAGAGAGAGAGAGAGAGAGAGTTTTTCCTTATTGTCATGTGTAGGTTATCTGATGATTTGTTGGCTATAGGGTTAAGTATGTTATAGACCATGTACACATTGTTCATCGCCTTTCCTCAATAGCGTACTAGAAATTACACAAAACTTATCTATAAATTACATAAACTTATTTGAACCAAGAGGCTTGTAAAAGATATCTAGTATCCATGTTTAATTTGCACAATATTGTATCTGTATTGTTTCATTCTCCCCTAAAGCTTAGATGAACTAACAATTCACTTTCACTTGCTTTGTTTGATCACGAAAAACAATTTTTCAACAACTTCAAAACACTATGACTATCACAATAGAGTATTGTAGGATCAACATTTATAACCATACCAAACCCACAAGTATCATTCTCAACCAAACCACTTCACATGTTGTAGTCATTATTGGACTATACTTTGCATCACTATAGAAAAGTGACACAATATGTTGCTTCATTCAAGTAAAATATTGCATCTTTACCAATGTCGAAAATATACCATGTGGTGGGATTTTTATTATCCTTTAAGCTTGCCCAATTTGAATTTGTGACTGGTTATAATGAAAACTTTTCCTTTTCCATACGAATATTTACAACACCCTCACTCGGTGAAAATTTTGAAATGAAGTGCAAACCACCATTCTCATAAAATTTCACTTCATAATGTAATTCTTGACCACATCATACATCTAAAACACAAATGCCCATTCAATATCCTCTACATGGATCCAAGATCCCAATCTTCTTCACATCTCCATGTTCAAAACCAAAGATAAAACCATAAAAGAGCCCTCTTTTCCACAAGTACTAGGAAACTCTATAATCTTGTTCAAGGGCCAAATATAGCCCCTTGGCTTATAAGGATCAAAATCCTTCATTGTCACATGGTCTCTTACCTAATAATTTGTCAGGTTGCTCCCATAAAAAGCCTATGGTAAATTCAAAATAGAGCATTAAACTCCTTTAATCCCCAACAACATGCATAACTTCCTTTGCAAAAATATCCTAGCATTTTTTCAAAGCCTCCAAATACCTAACAGTGCATACCTAAGCATATGACGCCATGAGGCAACATTTTCTTCTACATCATCCCATACTATAATGTAGTGATATGTATCAACAATGAAGAGTCCAATCCATCATCCCTCCTCTCGAAACCTCTACTAGAATGAGGCGTTGGAACACCTACATAGCCATCCACGCCATAAATCACACCATTGGCAATACATATGCTATAGGCCCATACCATGTTCCAAGGGAAGCATCGTCTATCAAAAGCATTGTCAATGCAGTTTGGTAGCGTTCTTCTTGGACCACCTTAATCTCCACCCCACAACACTAGTGCAAACAAGTCACTGACAACCCCACTAAAATCCTCTTGTCAAATCAGGCTAACAAGAAATCACCACTATTTTGAATGAAAATCACACCCACATCGTTTAAAATTGTATCATATTCATTGATAGAAATAACCAAATGCACCATCTTTGTGGCCCTCCATTGGTTAGAAGGCCTCCATTTTTTCATGGACATGAGTTATCTCATGATATCCCAATAATCCACACTGCCTTATATATAGATGGAGACCATCAACTTGCCATATAGGGCATAAGGACCCACACACTACTCTCATCTCTCTCATTCCCCATTGACAAGAGAAGGCATCTTAGAATTATACTAGAACCCCTCCAATTCCAAGACAATGTCTTCCACCACTTTTCCTTATATATTGTGGCCATAAACTCTAAGTAACTTCCACCACCACCAAGCTTCCAACACAACTTCAAAAAATGTCAACCCCTTGTATTTCCAACAAAGGGACCTATGTGGCATCAGAGATGTCCTCCTTTAGAAAAAAATCAATAGGTTGTCATCACTTTCTTTACAAAAGCATCTAGCCACCAAATTGTCTCTACCTACTAGCACACATTAATCAAACATTAGAATACCAACAGAGAGTGCAATAACATGATCAAGCCTACGACTAATGACCATTCCAATAGTGTCACGAATATTTGCTTCTTCATTCTTAACAAATTATTATGCCCACAATGTCTTGCCTACGCACCAACAAGAACTCCTCCTCCTTGCATGTTTCCTTAGCACATACAAAAAAGGATTAAGTTTCTGTTCTCAAGGCATGCAAAAGTTTGCTCTACTATTGTAGTGTATGCACATATGTATATTGTGGAATGTATCTATAATGGTGTATAACTATGCATACAATGTCATCATTGAAATGTGAACTTACATTGTTTAGTGTTTATCCCTTGTTGCCCCTTAAAACTTGTTTAGTGTCGCTATGTTAAAGCTATACATTTCCCTTAGCATGGTAAATATAATTCTATATTAAATCCTAAACCAACAAAATATTACAGAAAAATATAATAAAAAATACACAACACATACCTAATGAACAATAACATAAAGCTAAAATGCGCCCTCCCCTCCCCCTTCCCCCTCCCCTTCCCTCCCCCCATTAAAATTAAACCTCATGCCCCCCCATTAAATTAAAACCTCAAGGAAAAACTCAACCCTATCATATTCAAATATATTGAAACCATCCCAGAGGAATTCCATTGCATATCATAACATTTTCCATATCTGAAGGACGACATCTCCAAGCAATAATGGTCCACGCAATAACTGTCATAACATTTTTCATTTTCTAAAGGACAGCATCTCCAGGCAATAACTCTTAAACATATTTCTATTTGAAGAACCAAGAAAAACACATTTACATATCTCAAGTAACAAATATTTACAACGTTAAAAAGATGCAAAAGATATCATATCAAGCATCAGGGGTGTCTTGCAGGAACGCATGAGATCACAACTCTACTACTTTCAGTTTAACATATCCAAGCATTAGTTGCAATAATTTTTATCATGGCTAGGAATATTTGGTTACATCTGCTTCTACCGATAAGTAGATATGGTTTTGCAAGCCGCTTATTCAATATACCCACTCCCCTCCTAAATCGGTTGTGATTCAATGGTGAACACGACGGTATGTTCAGCCATGGCCAGCCACCAAAGGTTTAATGGTTCGCCCCCCTGGGTCATTTTTCCCTTGTATGCAGAGGTTATTTTGCCCTTACCCAACTACAAGTGATCAGTTTCACAGTGCACCCAATTCTATGGTCGTCCGGGGTACTTCGTCTGGACTTTGGAGTACCCAACAGAAGTAAAAAAAAAAGGACTTTAAAACCTTTTAGAGATGATATTTTACAATTTTTTCATTGTTTTGCTCCCTGATATGCCTCACACCTTTCAAACAACACCATAGAAAGAATTTTCAAACCCTAGTCCTACCATTTGCTTCATTTCCAACTGGTTTTGAACTAGTTTCATTTTACAGTAGGCATCTTTTAGGTGAGACGAGCAGATTTTTGTGTTTCAAGTTGGATATAATAGTTTTTATATTTTTGGGAATGTCATCCCCTCAAATTTGGGGTCTCTCCAGCCTTCCCTAAAAATTGGAACTTGTCCTTTCATACCCTCTCCCCAAACCAGTGTGAAACATATGTTTATAGCTTACGCTAGAGACAAGAGTCCTGTGGTTTTTTATTTCACTCAGATTTCTTTAGCCAAACATCACCGATAGAGTCGTGAATCTAGAGTTGACATGGGTTGCTAGTGCCATGTTTAGAAGCCTAAGCAGCCCTGTTGAAATACCTCTACAGAAACTGCATATATTCCAATCAAGCTTAAATTCCAACCCTAGATCATCTCACTGAAACAGAAAATAGCCAACCCCGGTCGTATATATTAATCCTATTCATGCCGAGGGTATCTACATCTTGATTTGCCGTAAGTTTCAATGATGGAGAGCTGCATATTTCACTGAAAATGTCCAGTCGAGGCTTTTTAGTTAAGTGACTAAAGAAAAACACCACAGGAATCACAGACATTCGGACTCTTAACGTGTGAAATATGGTGTTTCAGTGAATCTTCTTTAGTCCTAAGAACGAAAAAAGGCTGGAGGTCTGATGACAGTAGTAACCATGCAAAGAGATGTTTTCTTAAAACCTTGAACATCCTAGCCGGTGCTTTCAATCTGCTTATAGAAATGTTTATTTTCTTGACGAGATGTCTGGAGGCAAAAAATGGACTTTTAAATGATAGTGAATTTCACAATTTATTTAGGAAGATAATCCTTGTATCTCAGTCCAAAGAGGGATGGCAACACAGTTGTGTATAAATGTATTAGGGACATCAAGAAGTGGCTTAAACTGTGGAAATCTTTGGAAGGTTGCTAGCATATTATGTTGGATGGTGTTTAATTGGTCCAGTTGAGCAACTGGAAATAGCATTTCTATAGGCACGGAAGTGCTTAAGCACTATCGGATTCTTTGCCTTTACTATTTGGTGTCTAAACTTCAAGTCTTTGCTCTTTAGGTGTCATTTGATTTTTGTGCACCAGTCCATATGTAAAGTTATTTTTTATACTATAATAAACACTAGAGAAAATTACAACCATAATCACTCGTTGTTGCATTAACTGTATTTTGTATTTCCTTCTGATCTGGATATTTAGGAATGTATTATCGTTCATATGTTTGTTACTTGCCTTGTTAGCAAATAAATCAAAAGCAGCCGTTATAGTATCCCACTTCCAACAAAACAAAACAACCACAAGTTTTTCTTCGATACTAGGGAAAACACAATATCTGCCATCCAGCAATATGTAGAGATCATGTGTAAGATCTTTCAAATTGATAAAATTTCCACTGATAACTATTTCTATGAAAACCTTCTTCAGTTTGGCAGGATAGACAGTCAAAGTGACTACAAATGTAAGGAAAAAGTAGTAGACTTCTTTCCTTTTCAAAACTTAACATGGGTAAATAATTTGGTCAGCATTTTAGACCTGCTAGAATCTGCTGCAAAAGTTTATTTCATGATCAAAACAGAACTCAATTCATCACATATTTAATATCATTCACATCAAATATGCCACATCATTGCCAAAGTCTATGAATGTCACCGCTAAACAGAAAATCTAAGAATACCACTGCATCTTTCAGTTCACTATGCAAAAGCATATCTCTAAGATGTTTGAGGCTCTTTTAGGAACGATCTGATCCCAAAGGCAACACCCACAATCAGCAGAGGCACTAGAAATTGAAGTAATTTCGTGAAGAAGCTAGGTTGATTATCCTTAACAACAGATGCTGGAATTTCTTTGAAAGCAGTCTTTTCTTGCTTGACAGTGGTGGTTTCCTTCTTGATAGGAGTAATATCGCCTTTAAAACCCTCAAGAACACCAATCAGGTAGGTTTCCATCATGCCTTGTGCAGCTATGCTATGACCTACACTTTCAAAATCTTGGGTTGCGTCTCCTCCTGGTCAGCCATCACAGACATTGTTATAAAAATCTTCAGTATTAGTGAGAAAAAAAATCCGAAGCAGTAATTGTGACCAAGATTTCTCACAGGCATGGAAAATCCATCCTCGGAGTTGGGTCTACCGCGTGTGCACATAAAGAAAGAATTGGAATGACAGAAAGAAACTAAGCAGGTAACTGAAAAACTCACTGCCATCATGATCAAACACAGTCTGCAATTGACATTCAGGCATATATTGTTCATGTGCCTGGCATGTCTATGGGATTGACACTTCATGATAAGTATGAGAAACAAAATAGGAACTTTCAGAAGGAAAACTCCAGGGAAGCCCATGATCTATATTCTTGATCATAGTTTACCCTTGGTACTGATTGCCAATATTGTACATAGCAGAAGAGAAGAATTAAAGAGAGGAAAAATTGTTAACTGAGATCCATAAATATTAAAACAACAGTGTTAATGCAAATGAAGACTGTCATGACCAGGGTTCTGCATATGACAAGCATTTTGAAAATGGCCCTCTCCAGAAAGCCAGATCCCAAAGATAAATCAACGCCACAATGCTCTGGAGCAATACCATGGGTATGTTTTCAAGCAATGTACCTAACGAAATTCCACTCCATCATGAACTGTGGGGCCTATGTACTGTATAAACATGCCACGACTCTGCTAGATTTATTATATAACATTGTCAACCAACACGCTTTAGGTGATTCAAGATACAGGTGCTTTCTTCTTGGCATCATTCTTAAGCTTGTCAAAATGGGGTATACTGTGTGCATAAAAAAGAAAGTAGGAAGTAATTGGGGCCTGAATCTGCTATAGGTGTTCACTGTCAATAGCCTCATTGTGTAAGCATGTTATGACTTCATTAGAACGAAGTATGTCATTGGAACTCTAGGAAGCTCCAGCTTTCCTCCTGGGTGCAGTTCCACCGCTGCAGACAGCGACGTAAATAGGCCATAGACAATCAGCAAAAAGTCAAACTATATAGATAGATAGGGCATTGGTCAATGGACATTGATGCAACGAAAACAGGGGCACTTCGGGACGTGTATAAATTTGACACAGAGAACGAAACAACTTTGGGTAGCCAAAATCCGTTGATGATTGAGGCCACAGCTCTCACACCGGAGAACAGTTTGCCAGAGGGGTCGCTGGCTAATTGTAAAAATGACTGAAAACAAAAATTAACAACGATAAATCAAGCTCTCCTGATGACTGACAATTACTGTTTCAGTTGGATTTTATATCTTGTGTGCAGGTAATGACTTTCAAGTTTTCAACCGGACACATAAATATTACCCACTAATAAGTGGCCAGTGATGGTAAGGAGCCAATGCAGATCCCCCAAGCTAGGTTGGGAATGTAAGTGCCTAATAACGTGGAGTTACAGTTGGCCCTGACCTTTGGCAGCTCAAACTCAAAAGAAATTTAAAAATCACAAGCGAATCATATGTACCCACTGCAAATAAGAGTTCACAACTTCACATACGAAACAAAATCAGCTAATCTTCAAAAAATCAAGCACGGATTCTTACCAGAGGCCTCTATGAGAACCTCCTCTCCTCCTGGGTGCTCTTCCAGAAAGTTAGTAACATCATAGACCTGCCATCCCAGATCAAAACTCTTTTCTTATTAATACAATTAATAGGACAATAAAACACAAGAAAGCAGTCTGCTCAAGAAACATCGCTTCAATCTACAGCCCAGAAAATAATTATTCAAAGATCCCAGATCATGAAATCACCAAACCTTTGAGAGATCCCAATGAAAACCTAGGTTAAACACTCCGAGAAGCCGTCAAAAACCCATCTGAAGGGCATCCAGATTCTGGAAAGCAATACAGAAATCCCTAACCGACAAAGGAAAAGAAAAATTACCTTGCCACCTATGACAAACCAGCAATCAGCTTTGCTACTGTGGGTGGAAACCTCGTTCATGGTGATCACCTTGATCTCCTCCATGGCTAAGGTCGCCTTCTTTTTCCTCACAAAGCAAGCTCTTCTGATCAGTATCAGCAACAACCCAACTGAGAACAATGAGGGGATCCTGATTCCCAGCGGTTAAAATTGTCAATGCTATGAACTTGGGATTCCCTTATCACGATTCTATAGTGTTTTGTCGTTTCCTCTGATTTGGACTTCGTATGAGGAAATTATATACATAATTGATATCCAACTCCCAACCTACCTTCAAGCACAGTAGTCCCCTGCCGAACAATAATGTAAATGGAGGTCGCCCAAGGGGCTTGGTACTCGGTGGAAGTTGGCTGTTGAGTTCATTAACTTGCTTTTAATTCTTAGTGTGTGGGTCAAAGGGTTAAACTACTTGTGGTAAATTGCCGAGAGCGTTTTTAATTAACTTGCTTTTAATTTTTAGTTTGGGGGTCAAAGGTTTAAACTATTGTGGTAAATTGTTGAGAGTTAGTTTTCTAATTTAGATTAGGTTTTAAATGGGAAGGTTTTAAATTGGACAGGAAAATTATAGAAGTTTTGGTAAGAGTTTGATAAAAATATGTCAGAGTATTGTTTTGTAAATTTTTATAATTCCTAAATTTTAAGATATTGGGTGTTGTATAGGTTTTTGATTGTGGTGATTCTATTTCCACGGTTAAAAACATAATTCAAATATTTAGTTTTTTTGAAAAATTTAATTGTGAGATTTTTGTGATTTTTTTGTATTTTGAGAAAATTCTACACTTTTAAACAACATGATTTTTTGGAGTTTTAATTTTTTTAAAGGGAAAAAATATATTTATTTTAAAAAGATATTAATTTTTTTAAATAATTATAATTTAGTGAATTGAGTTTTGGTTTGTTGTTTGAATGGAATACTAGTTATTTTTCTTAATTTAAATTTAGTAAATTTACATGTTTATGTTATAGAAGAGAATAAATATACTGTATTTTAAGTGATCTTAGACAGAAAAATTCACTTTAAAAAGTCAATTTTTTGTTAAAGCAATACTTAATATATGGTTATATTTTTTAATTTTAAAATATATATTTATTTGCGTAGTCTAATGAGGGGGAGGAGTTGCCCAGAAAGTTATGGAAATTCTGGTTATATTTAGAGAAAATCTTGCAAGGATTTTTGTAAATCCAAGTTAGATTTTGGTTGCCTAGACGTTTTTGATGGTGCTGAATCCATTTCTACCATCAAAAACATGATATATACACTATCTCTACAAAAAATTTTAAAATATTTTTTTTCCACATTCCGGCGACTTTTAGTCATCGCAAATCCGGGCAATTCCTCTGCCTCATTAGACAATTTCTTTTTTAATTTTAAATATATGTATTTTAAGAAGGAAAAATGTATGTAACATCACTATAATTATTAATAAAATATTTGAAAGATGTCTAACCTCACTATATTTATAAATAAATATTTTTATTGTATATTATATTTATTATTTATATTTTTAAATATTAAATTATTTTTAACATATAGTGAATTTTCAAATAAAAAACTGTTATTGCAATATGAGTTTAAAAAATCATTTTTTAAATAGAAAGCCTATAAAAGAAACGAAAAAAAGGCGTCATAAAGTATTTTTAAAAATAATTGATAGGTTTTAAAAGTAGTAATAACGAATATTTAAAATTATTATTTTGAGGGTAAGTATATTTTAATATGCAGAGGTGTTTAAAGTAATTACAATTTAAAAGGAAAGATGTGTTATAATTATGTGAAATTATAAAAATAAATAAAAAATTATATTTAATAATTAATTTAATTTTATTTTTAAATTATAGAGTTATTAAATATGGAGAATAATAAAAAAAAATTAATGTGTACATTTTTTTAATTAAATTTTTACTTACTGTAAATTTATGGTATTTGTTGTGATGAAGCTTATTTAAAGGTTTGAGGAAATCTATTATGGAATGGAATTGTGATATCTCTAGAGAATTGTAATTATTTTATTTACTGTAGTAAAACAAAAACTAGATTTTTTTAAGGATGGAGACCGCAGGCTCTAGCGAATGGTCGCAGGAGCGAAGCCTGCAGCCGATAGGGCCTAAGGCGTAAGGCGTAAGGGTTATGAGCAATACGGGAGCGCGAGGCAGGAGGAGGCGACAAGCGGGCAGCTAGGTCAGCGCGGAATAGACATTTGTTCGGAGCACGGTCTGGGAACGGCGTGAAAGGAAAACCGGGGGAAAGGGTAGTTCCCAAGCCTTCAGAGCTAATGCCGTTTTGTCCGGGAGGAATCTGACGGAATCACCGCCTAGACCAAGGCAGCTACCCGCGGGAGAAGCTTAGTGACTGTGCTGTAAAATTAAGAGGGTAATTAAGAAGTTTAAACATGGTAATCCCAGGCGAATCTGTTGAGATGGACCCTGAACCTGAAGACATTTTGTCGGTTTGGGGTAAGGAGCTTTCAACCCAGAACCTGGATCTATTCTTTGAAGGGTGCAGCTTGCTCAAAAATGCGAAGGAGAGCTCAGATCTGAAAATCCTGAGGTCAAATGTCTCAGAGGGCGTCGATTTGAAAGGAAATCAGAGGTTGAATGTTTGAAGGAGCAAGGAGGACCAAGCACATCCGGCGGAGGAGGGCCAGAAATCTGAAGACCTCTCAGTATCCCAAGTAAGTACCCAAATTGAACCCTCTGGTGCTCAGTTTAGTTATGGAGGTCTCGAAGACGTTGTCTACGGACAGCAAGCCAAAACTTGGTCTTGGCAAATCTCAAATACAGGGTTAAAAGAGGACCTCAGACTGGTGAGGGGAGGAAGTCCTCAGGCCATATCAAGAACATCCTTAACTAGGAATGGGGGAACCTTTTCGGAATATCAGGGGGTAGAAGGGAGCAAGGAGCAAAAGGATGAAAGGAAGAAAGTCCCGAGTGAAAATGCAGTATGGCAGCCGGAGAAGGAAGGGCCAAAGGAAGGGGTCGGTGAAGGGAAAAGCTCCGGAAAATTTGGGGGAGACAGACTACATGCGGAAGCCCTAGATCTGGAACTGGCTGGGGAAAAGACCCCGTTTCGAACTTCAGAAGAAGCAGGGAGGGTGGAGGATGCGATAGTCAGAGAAGGGATTCAAGGAGAAAAATCCAGGGTAAAACGGAAAAAACAAAAAGTGGTAAAGCAATCCCCATAAGCAAATTTGATACTTGGAGTGGACGTTCAGATTAAGGAGGCAATGGAGGTAGCAGAAAGCACAATGGTGGGTCGAGCAAGAGGGAAGAACTTCTCGGTACACTTCATTCAAAATTGGGCCGAACAGCAGTGGAAAAAGAATTTGGGAGAGTCGTTCAAAGTCTCGGGTTTAGTGAAGGGTTGGTTTATGATACAATTCGACAAGAAAGAAATGGTGGATTGGGTCCTGGAGCGAAATTGGGCTTTTGGTAAATGACATGTGTTGTTTAGACGTTTGACTCCATTGTTTGACGCTCAGAGAGAGAAGGTAGACACCTTTCCAGTCTGGGTGAGGGCACCAGGGCTACCACCCTTCCTCTGGGTAGACTCTGTCTTCAGATCGATCAGCAATACATTGGGTACTTTCCTGGAGGCAGATATGTCGTTTGTAGAGACCAGGAACAAAGCCATGGCCAGGATTCTGGTAATGCTCAACCCAAAGGGGGGCCTTCCGGGGAACATGAAGATACATTATAAAGACCTAGTATATGACCAGCTCCTAGATTACGAGCATTTGCCATATAGGTGTCACATCTACCATGAGCATGGCCATCTGGCAAAGGATTTCCCCTTGGGATATCGCTGCAGAAGGAGACAGAGGAAAAATGATAAAGGAAAGCCTCTTAAAGCTGATGAGATAGCCCCCAGGGCTAAGGGGAATCAAACAGAAACCGGTAAAGAACAGGAACAGTGTGAGGAATAGAAGGATTCAGAACAAATGCAGATTCCCTGTCAGGAAACAGTAGAAGTCCCCCTCACGGATCCGATTGAGGAGGACCTGGATGCCACAAAAGATCTCCATGAAGGCTCGAAGGGTACGCATTTGGTCTCTAACCCTTCTCCTACGCTTTCTCCAATCATAGAAAATGAAAAATGCATTACATCCAACGTGCATAATTTTTCATCAAAAGAACTTGAAGAGGTTGATTCCATAAATGCATTTTGTCCAAAAAAGGATATGAACTGTGATGGGGAAGCAAACACAATCAGCAAAATTGAGTCCAAAATCCCGTCCAAACCTTCTGAATGCCACTATAACCTCCACTCCCTAGATAAAATACTTGAGGCAGTAGATCTGATCGGTGGCATAGGTATGGAGATCCCTCGGGCCTCAAGAAAGAAGAAAAGGGAGCGGAAGTCTTTCTTATCAAAAGCACAGGTTAAGGCAAAATATGATATGGAGGATGGGAAGCAGATGTCAATTTCTGGGGTGCTTAGAGCGGCGAAACCCTATGAAAAGGCATCAAAATGATCTGTCTCTCATGGAACTGTAGGGGTTTAGCTAGTAAACCCAAAAAACTGGCTCTAAAGGAGTTGATGCAGCGGTACAGTCCAGACTTCATTATGCTGCAGGAAACTCTAGGATCAAGCTCAGAAGTAGAGAAGTCTTTAGGCACCCTGTTCCAGGGATGGCAGTTCCAAGCTTTGGATTCCCATGGTCATTCAGGAGGTGTGGCTGTGGGGTTTAGAGAAGGGAAAATTAAGTATCTGAACTCGTGGGGTTTTTCCAATGGATTGGGGATGGAGGTCTTAACCCCTGATCTTGGATGCCCTCTGACCATCTTAAACATTTATGGGCCCTGTAAAGAGAGGGTTTCTTTCTGGAACAACCTCCTGGCTAAACCCATGTTGAAAATCCAAAACCTGGTTATAGGAGGAGACCTGAATTTCTCTATGGGGAGAGCAGAGGCCTGGGGTCCCTCAGCTAGGGAAGATCCTCTTTCAAAGTTTTTTCAAAACTCCCTCTCCTAGCTTAAGCTGGTTGATGCAAACTTGCAAAAAATAAAGCCTACCTGGAGGAATTGGAGGACGGGGGAAGGCCGGATTGCGAAAAGGTTGGATAAATTTCTCTTAAGTGAGGATCTTGCTTCCAGATCCCCGATGTTTAGACAGTGGATTAGCGAGGGAGGAAATTCGGATCACTTCCCTATCTTGTTTGAACTAGCCACTCCCCCAAAAAAGCCTGCAACCCCTTTTAAATTCAACGCCGCTTGGATGCAGGAGGAATCTTTCAAGAAGCTCTTCAATGAAAGATGGCAACATCCAAACAGGGAAGCGATGGAAGACAAGGCCTTCATGTTTATGGAAAACCTGAAAAGATTGAATAAGGCCACAATAGAATGGGCGAAAAAAAGGAAGAAGGAACAAAATGAAGCTCTAATCAATATTGATAGGGAACTTGGGGTCCTTGAAAATCCTGCCTCATCCGGATACGAATCATAGGACTCAAAAGATAGGATTAAGAATCTAGAAAAGTAGAGAAGCAAAATATTATTGGACAAAGAAGAGGAATGGAGGCAGAAGAGCAGGGCGGTATGGCTGCTGGCTGGAGATGAAAACACAAAATTCTTTCACAACTACGCGAAAGGCAGGAGGACTATGAATACCATCTGGAAACTAAAAGATGAAGAAGGAAGAGAGGCAAATACGTTTGAATCACTTTCTTCTTTGGGGAGGGACCATTTTCAAAATCTCTTTTCTGAACAGAGAGGGACTTCTCTAGCGGAAGTAATCAGAACAGCTCTAAGTTTTCCCAAATATGTGGAAGAAGAAGAAGCAGAAGGGTTACAGGGGGAGGTTACTTTGGAGGAAGTGGAGAAGGTAATAAAATCCATGGCAAAAAACAAAAGCCCTGGCCCTGATGGTTGGCCAATAGATTTTTTTCAACAGTTTTTTGAGCAGATAGGCTCAGAAATTACGGAGGTGGTGGAAGAATCCAGAAGGAAGGGTCAGATATATGCTCCATTCAACACCACATTTATCGCTCTCATTCCAAAAAAAGATGACCCTGAATCCTTTGAAGATTTCAGACCCATCTCATTATGCAATTGTGTCTACAAGATCATAGCAAAAACTATAACAGCTCGTTTAAAACCAATTCTGTCCAGATGTATCTCAAATGAACAGTTTGGGTTCCTGGATGGTCGACACATCCACGAAGCTATTGGAGTGGCCCAGGAGACAATTCATAGCGTTAAGTTGATGAAAAAGAAAGGAGCTGTGGTAAAAATTGATCTATCAAAAGCTTATGACAGAATCAGCTGGACCTACATCCGGATGTTGTTAACCCACCTGGGTTTTAAAATAGATTTTATAAACTGGGTAATGGGCTGCATCAGTAGTGTCAACTTCGCAGTGCTCATTAATGGGGTTGCCTCTCCTTTTTTCAAGGGGAAAAGGGGTTTAAGGCAAGGCTGCCCCTTGTCCCCTCTGTTGTTCCTCCTTGTGGCTGAAGGTTTAAGTCAGCTACTGTTAAAAGCAAAGAGAGAAGGATCAATAAAAGGTCTGGAGGTGGCAGGAAACCTTTTTATTACGCATCTCATGTTCATAGATGATATACTCCTTTTTTGCAATGGAAGTCTGTTTGAATTCAAAAAGATAAAGGAGGTTCTTGAGCTGTTTATGAGGGCAACAGGTATGCTAGTAAATTATAGAAAATCTCAGCTTATAACAGAGGGCCTAAATAGGTAGGAGATTAGCCAGCTTGCGGCCATCCTCCCTCTGGAGACTTCAAAGCTGGGGGACCCCTTCAAACACCTGGGGTTTTGGTTGAAACCTGACAATTACAAAAAGCAAGACTGGTCATGGCTAGTAGCAAAGATAGATGCCAGAATTACTCATTGGAGCTTCAGATGGCTTTCTAGAGCAGGGAGATTAACTCTGATAAAATCAGTCCTTCTAGCTACACCTGTTTTCAAGGCTTCTTTGTCATGGGTGCCCATAGGGATCCTAGGAAAAATAAGAAGAATTTGCAGTTGATTCTTATGGGCAGGAGCAAAGGAGGAGTCTGTTCTACCATGGATCGCCTGGGACAAAGTGGCAAGACCCAAAGAATGGGGAGGATGGGGAATAAAATATTTGAATGCCTTTACAGCATCCCTGGCAGCAAAATCAGGGTGGAGAATTGTAAAGTTTGAAAATCTATGGACAAAAATTGTAAAAAGGAAATATATTGATCCTTCCCCTTTGGAAGATTGGATAAGGAATCCGGAAAAAAAGGGTGGGAAGGTGTCCACTGTTAGGACTCCATATTGTCTACTTTTGACCTCATATTTTGTTATGATATTACCCTTTTTAGCCCATAAGTAGAAACCCTTGATAACATTTTGACCTCATCATTCCAATGTATGAAGTAACTCTCCTCATTTGCTATATATTTAATTATTCAACACATATTCATGTTATCTTTACAATTAATCTTTGGAAATTGGCTAAGTCGCTGACAATTGATTGGAATTGTTCAAAGTCCACAAAATTGTAATTCACGGTTGTTGCAACACCAGAAACAGCAATTGTGCAGTTGCTGCAACATCAGAAACAACAACTGACTAAAGCAGGAAAAGTCTTAATTTGCAAAGGATAAAACAGTAATTGTCGAGCTGGGCAGTAACCGTCTGAAACTGGCAGAACTATACTTGGCCGTGATGATATAGCACGATCAGCCAAACTTAGTCGCAGATGTTGGAACACCAAGAACAACATGAAGAGCTTTAAGGAACAGTTGAGATTTACCAAATCAACAACAACAGCGGAACAGCCAAGGATAGCACAAGGACCCCGAGGAGATAGACAAAGACTACCAGTTTTACAACAGCGGAAGGATCCAATTAAACAAAGGACGACAAAGATATACATTGTTATAACAGTATGTTGTAACAGGAATTAATTTCCTATTTTTTTTGTACAGAAGGATCAAACTGAATGAGTAATGACAATCTATTGTAATAGATGTCTCCTCTATAAAGAGGAGACATCTACAGTTGAAAGCTAGCAAGATATAACGGAAGTATTGTAATGCAGAGAGTCTGAATTTCTATTGTAATTGGACTTTTTGGCAGATGAATAAAGCACTGTTCTGAGCATTTTAACTTAGCATCTGTGTTCAGGGGAATCTTGTGAGAGGGATAGGGCCCACCTTCTTCACAAGATTCACCCATTTCTTTCCTGTTAAGTGTGTGTGTGTGATTTCTGTACATTTTTAGCCTTGCTTCTGATATTTCCTTTTTGTTGATACGTTGTTTCCTTGATCGATTGGCACTGTGAGAAGTTTGTTACCGGTGATTAGGATTTTTCAATGTGTATTGGCAACTAGTCATAGAGGCAGGTGCTGAACATCATTATTCTGAGGACAGGGCCCTAGTCCTCTGTTACAAACGGCCATTATTTCTTTCTGCAGATTTGTTATCATTAATTAATTTCCTTTCATCTCTGCAATAGTTTATAACTGTTGTAACACAGAGTAAGGGTTTGATAGGAAGTAGATCTGTTTGTACTACAGCCTTTAATGCTTTTAGAATTAAGTGCATATAGTACGAGGTCACCTTTGAAACAAAAGGACTTTCCCGGGTTGACAATTTAATGTGGTACTCGACTGTTTAATCAATAAACAATTCGAGCAGCCAACATCCACCATATGGAAAGCAACGATTGAGGCCTTCAAAATTATTGAACAAGGACTGTCTTGGAAGGTTGGGAATGGGGAAAATATTCAAATCGGAAGGGACCCATGGGTGGGTTGTAGTGAGAATTATGCTCTATCCCCGGGTCTGATAAGACACTTTGCTTCAAAAGGCATTGTTTATTTAAACCAGGTGGAAAAGATAGGTTCTTCATCTATCTGGGGTCAAGCATGGAAGATGGGCGAAGAGCTGAATATCCACCCTCGCTGGTGGGATGAATGGGAGTCTTTCAAGCTAGAACTTTCCAGAACAAATGTAAGAATAAAGGACGGACCAGACCAATTGATTTGGGCTTATGTGGACACCGGAAGTTATTCTCCAAAATTTGGATACAAATTTCTCATGTCCAAAAAAGGCTGGGGTGATCCGGAATGGTGGGCAAAATCGCTATGGAAGTTAAAATGCCCAACAAAGGAAAAATTATTTTTCTGGTGCATCCTTAAAAATAAAGTCCCAACTTGGGACATTCTCCAATCCAGACACAAACAAGGACCAGGGAGGTGTACTTTATAAAAAAATGATTTGGAAACTACGGATCATCTATTCATTGAATGCCCAACAACAAAAAAAGTATGGCCAGAGGTGTCAAAGTACATAAATTTATCTATCCAATGGGAAGGGCAGTCTCTATCCGAAGCCTGGCAAAAATGGTGGAACCAAATATCTGATAAGAAGTTAAGGAATATGCCTCCCATCACCTGTTGGGGAATTTGGATTGCCAGAAACAGAAACATTTTTTAGGATAAAGAAACAGAGGCAGTCCAAATTATGGTACAATGTTTATCCATATATTCAAATATCTCGGATTCTAAGGATGAGAAGGAACCTCGGAAAGTGGAAGAGGAGCAAATTAAGGAAGGGGTTCCCTGGGCATATTTTGATGGTGCCTCCAAGAACAACAAAGCTGGTGCAACCATCGTTATTCATTTAAACAATACCCACACTCTTAAAGCATCCATCGGACTGGGAAGTGGATCAAATAATTTTGCCGAACTATCTGCTCTCAAATTTCTCTTATGCTGGTTGATTCATAAAAACATCCTCACAGTTCAAATTTTTGGAGACTCACTAAATGTAATCAATTGGTTAAATGGACGTAGCAGATGTCAAAATTATGCTTTACAACCTTTATTTGAAGAAATTCAGCTCCTGAAAATGTCTTTTAATCTTATGACCATACATCATATTTACAGGGAACGAAATGATATGGCAGACAAACTTTCTAAAGACGGTATTGAACAAGCTGTGGGTAGTTGGAGAATAAGGGAGGAAACCAATGGAGAAAGTTACGTCTCGGACCAGCCTCCATATGCACAAAATCTCTAACAAGAAACAGTGGATAAACATACTTTTTTTTTCGGTTTTTGTTCTTATAAAATACTGCTGAAACAGTATTCTGTTTTTACAGTCGATTATGGATGCGAGGTATATGTTTTCTTTTTGGACGCTTTTTGATACAGTCAACTCAATACAAGAAACAGGATAGACTCATTAAAATCAAAAGAAGCAAATGACAGATTGTTGGGGGAACTGATCTCTTCTCTAGAAGAGAAGTATCTCTCTTTTTGAGCAAATTTTGTGCAAGCAAAACTGTTATAACAACAATAGAGCTGTGTATGCACATGCAACTTTTTATAAACAAAAAGTTTGTTTTTTTCTTTGGAAAAACAAAAAAAAAACAAAAACTAGATTTTATTATTATTATTATTTGAATTTATGTATTTAAATTCTATAAGTATGAATGAAACAAATATGGAGTGTTAACAAATCTTGTAACTCTCTCTCATATCAAGAAGTTGGGAATAGGTAGTTACCTAACCCTAACTACTTCCCTGATTATGAATTCTCCAAGAGGGTAATCTGAGATGTACTTGAGAGAACCAAAGGAGAAAAGGGGAATGTCTGTCGTGTTGGAAGGACAGACGGTTTGTGAGCTAAGTCTGGTGTTGACCAGATAGTTGTGGATGTTGTGACTAATAAGTCTTGCAAGAAGGCATCTGTCTTGTGAGCAAGAGCTCGGGGGGAGGCTTGGACATGAAGGCAAGTCTCATGGTTGGGAGGATAAATCTGAAATATAAAGTTGTGACTTCAACAACCAATTGTCGTAAACACTGTATCCAAGCAAGTACCGGAACCACTGTATTTAATTTAGACTGTGAAATTGTATATGTAGAAGGATATTAACTCTTAAATTAGTTAACTAGGTGGCCTGAAGGCGCTAGTCTAGATTGTGTTTTTATACAAATACATAAGTAAGGAAACAAAGATAAATCTTGTGTATAGTAGAAAAGAAACAAAGAAGATTCTAACGTTGGAAAAACAGTAATGTGAAATTAAAGGGGATAATCTTTTACTATAGATACATTTATATTTTTTGCAAAAAGAGAAAACAAATTGCTAGACAGTGGTTTTCGAAATAATCAAATATAGATAGTAAAATAACTAAGTTATTAATGTAAAGTTACCCCATTCTAGAAATACATTGTATTAACAAGGAGAAACATTAGGGCATCAAGCATCGTGGCCTTAAAACTTGTAAATTTACCAAACTGAATTTAAAACAAAACCCAGAAATCATGTCCATTCATTTTCTCAGTTCATGGTGGGTCACCTAAGACCGAATGAACAAAGGGGCAATGCTAGCCTCAAATTAATTGTAATCCAAGAGGAGCAGAACGCGCCAGACATAGAATACAACCATTGAGGAAGGTAATACTAGATCCAAGCCAGAATCGCCCTCAACAAAACATGTAATTGAAATGCTCAGAGAAACTAGAGCTAGAAACAGAACCTCGGCCAAGAATTTGAAATAACTAAGCGGAACTAGACAAAGAAAAGTCGATGTAACCAATGCATAAAGCTAAAGATAAGTGCTAACTGAGATTCTATATTTCGAGTTCAAATGCAAGGGAACGAGTTCGGTATGATGTTGAATCAACATAAGCAAATCTAAAGTTAAAGCTAGAAAATGGAACCCATTAATTATACAATTGGAAATTTAACAAAGAAACATGAACTTGTATTAATAACTGTATGTGCAGAATTACAATACAAAATTTAGAACTGATAAGCCAAGCCGGTAGCAAAAAATAACAAGAGTTCAGTTAGGGTCGATACCTGCTTTAGCGCAACTTCAAAAAGGCTAACAAGATAAAATTTTCCATGAACCCGAGGAGAACCCTCATCAAAATAATATTGCCAGTTAATTAATATATGATACATTGACGAAGGCTTACCTTAGAAAAACAAAGCGGTTCAGTGATATCTAGACGAACCAGCGGAGTAACAACCTCAAAAACACAAATGAAACACTTAAGGTCTAGACATTATCTCTGTGGTGGGCACTCAAGCAGAGGCTAGAACCAGTTAGAGCCCATAACCAGGACTATAGAGACCTCGTCGATTTAAAAGCCACCAGAGGAAGAAAGAGTCTTACACATGCTCAAAGCAGCAGTTAGGGCCAGAGCATAGAGCCATGATAGAACATCGGAGGGTGTGTCTTGTAACGATACCATGAGCTCCAAGGTGCCTCCGGAATAACCTGAAACAAACCCACAACAAGCATTACCATAACAGCGGTAAACAAAAAAGGAAAACAATATTTCATGGAGTCAAACCTTTCAAGAAATGAAATACCTGTCAGGGTTGCACTATGGGTCGAATATGCCATAGGAATCAAGCTATGAAATTGCTCCTTAGCTAGAGAGGCATGGCATAGGTAAGCCTGCAAAGATTTCATGGAGTGAGCAGGAGGAGTTCCGAGATTTGCTCCCGCCAATGCTCGGGAGTACAAGATGGTTATATTAGTTTTAATGTAAAATACGTTGATCATCGATGAAAACCCATACGGTGTATAGAACCATTAAATTTTTGAGTTAATGAATTTGTAATGGGTAAAGTAATGCATATGGTAAAGTAATAAATATTTACATGCAATTCGAAGCAAATCTTATATGGTCTTGTTACTATAGTTTAACGTTGTAGGAATTATATTTTAATTTTTTTTATGTTTGATATTATGTGGAGACATGACAAGTGGTATCAGAGTGCTCAGGTTACAAAGCTGAGGCCTCTAGAAACTAATTTTTAATAGTGTTGGTGATTTATCCAGTAAAAGAAGCAAGAGTAGCTAGCATGAAGAGGGCATGCAACACACCGCATAGAACGATGACGGGTTTAGGACCCGCATCTTTTCAAGAAACTAACCCTGAGGTATGGGTACAACTGGGAGAAGAACCACGCAACAACAACACCACAATTCTGGAAACTATGCAAGAGTTGAAGAGTGAGATGGCCTGGTTGAGGGCAGATAATGAAAGGTTGATGCAGGAACAGGAGAGTATTATGAAGATTTTGACAGATAGACAAAATCAACGTCAGCCATTCCCCAGCCCAGAACATGAGCATATAACCGGAGAGCAAGAATATCAGACATAATATCTAGAGACAGAAGGAGGGGAAGAAAATCAAGAAGAAAAATATGATATGCATCAGAACACAAAGCACAAAAAAGACACAAAGGATAGAACTACAAGGAGAGTTTCGGAAAATAAAACTGCCCCTCTTTGATGGTGAGCAGGAAGAGGTAGTTGAAGCCTGGCTTATTAATATGAATAAGTATTTTTAGCTGTATGAATATGATCATAATATAAAAGCTCACTTGGCCATCTTCCGACTGTAAGGGAAAGCCACCCTGTGGTGGGAGGAAGTGAAGACTATGTGTGGGGTAATTGAACAGAACATAACATGGGAAAATTTTCAAATGTATTTTAAGGAAAGATATTTAATTCAACGATTCTATGACGAAAAATCAAAAGAGTTTCATGATTTAATATTGGGACAACTAACAATGGATGATTTCATTACAAAATTTACATCCTTACTTCGATATGTTCCCTACATATGGGAGGAGAAGGTGAAGGTGCAGCGATTTATCAGTAGTTTGTCGTTGTTCATGAAGGAGCATCTTGAATTCGATAACCCAAAAACCATGGATGAGGTTATACGGAAAGCCCGGATATGTTATCAGCAAAGCAGACAAAAGGGAGATGTAGGGAAAAGATGGATTGACAAAAAGTGAATTAAGTTCCCTGTTGGCAACAAGGGAAACAATTCTATAATCAATAAAGGATCCCACAAGGGACAAGCAAACATAAATCTTAATAGAAACCAGTCCAGAATTAGACTTCCCAATGAATCCAAAACCAATGAGCAGTCATGCAGAATTGAAGTTGAAATAGCAACAAGACCCCCAGTACAATGTTAGGGATGTGGAGGACCACATTACGTCAAAAATTGTCCCAACTACAAAGGCAATGAACATATTTCGCAGATTCAGGAGTCATCCACTATAGGAGAAGTAGCCAGGAGCATCCTAAAAATCAATGTTGCCCTTGAAGACCATTAGGCAGAATACCAACCAATTATGGTGGAATTCAAAGGTAAATTCTTTTACCAAACTATATTTGTTTTAATTTACCCAGGAGCTACATTAAGTTATGTTAGTCCTATATAGTTTATCAGTGTTTTTTACAAGCCACCCAATTCAAAATTCCATGGTTAGTACAGCTAGCCACAGGGGGCAAAAAGACGTGTGTTGGCCAAAGTTAGCAACTGCCCATTGAAAATAGCAGATCAGACCCTGGTGGCATACTTGAATGTATTGCCCCTAGGGTCATATGACATTCTAATAGGCATGGATTGGTTGGAAAAGCATTGACCCCTCATAAACTATAAAACAAAATCTATTCACTACATGGATGAGGAGGGAAAGAGGCAGGAAATTCAAGGCACATTAAGGCCTCTAACATTAAGACTAGTAACTGCCTCACAGTTAGCAAACAATATTAGGAAAGGATGTCAAATTTATGCAATTCAAGTGGGATATGACAACGCAAAGGAAAAAATTGTTTTCTTAAAAAATATACCTATAATACAGAATTTTCCAAAGGTATCCTGAAGAAATTTCGAGACTCCCTCTAAAAAGAGATATAGATTTCACCATTGAATTGATACCGGGAGCAGCTCTGGTGTCCTGATCTCCTTATCGCATGAGTATACCAGAGTTGACAAAATTAAAAATTAAGTTACAAGAACTGTTCGATAAAAAATACATCCGCCCAAGCATGTCACCTTGTAGAGCCCCAATACTTTTTGTTAAAAATAAGGATGGAACCTTGCGTATGTGCATGGATTACCACCAGCTAAATAAGTTGACTATTAAAAATAAATACCCATTACCTCGTATAGATGAGTTGTTTGATCAAGTGAAGGGTGCGACAATGTTTTCAAAGATTGATCTACGTTCGAGATACCATCAGATCATAATCAAGGAAGAAGACATAGCTCAAACAACCTTTAGAACTTGTTATGGACTTTACGAGTTCGTGGTGCTACCCTTCGGGTTGACCAATGCTCTCGCAACCTTCATGTGTCTCATGAATAGTATATTCCATCAGTACTTGGATAGATTTGTGTTAATTGTTATTGATGATATACTGATTTATACTCGAAATATAGAAGAACATAAAGAACATCTCAAAATAGTGTTGTAGACTCTTAGAGAACATCAATTGTATGCTAAATACAACAAGTGTGATTTCTTTAAGGAGAAGATTTAGTATCTAGGCCACACCATTACCAAAGATGGAATCGTTGTGGACCCAGAAAAGACAAAGACTATAATGGAGTTTCCTGTACCAAAGGACGTGGTAGATGTAAGGTCATTCATGGGTCTAGCTAGGTACTACAAATGATTCGTTGAAGGATTTTCCAGAGTAGTATACCCCATTACCTCCTTGCAGAAGAAAGGAAAAACCTTCAAGTGGACAACAGAATACCAAAACAGCTTTGACCAGCTTGATCATTTACTAACTATCGCACCTATCTTGAGCATTGCAGACCCAAATAAGGACTATGTAGTTTTCACAGATGCTAGCAAGGAAGGGGTTGGTGGCATTTTAATGCAAGAAGGCGGAGTGATTGCCTATGAA
This sequence comes from Pinus taeda, assembly GCA_000404065.3. Lineage (NCBI taxonomy): Eukaryota > Viridiplantae > Streptophyta > Pinopsida > Pinales > Pinaceae > Pinus > Pinus taeda. The sequence goes on along the minus strand of APFE031311069.1, from coordinate 163,599 downwards.
TCTAGGAAACTTAAGGAGCACGAATAGAAATATTCAGCCTGTGACTTAGAGCTAACAACTATCATTCATGCACTAAAAATGTGGCAGCATTATCTGATGGGTAAGAAATTTCTCTTAATGACTGATCATCATAGCTTAACTAACTATTTTAAGCAGGCCACTTTGAATGCCAGGCAAGCCAGATGGATTGACTTTTTAAGTGGTTTTCATTTTGAAATCAAGCACTTGAAAGGTAAGGAGAATTGAATCACAGATGCTTTGAGTCGGAAGGTACAATGTATTTATGAGACCTCTTATAGTGAGGTGTAGACTACCTTCAATAAGTTGATTAAAGAGGCAGTCAAACAAGATCCAAAATATCAGTCTTTATGGCAGCAAGCTAAAGTTTCAAATAGCCATGAACAACAGCCGGGATATGAGATAAACCATGAAGGTATGTTGATTTATAAAGGAAGAATGTATGTGCCTAACCAAAAAAGTATTAAAGACTTAATTTTGGACAAATATAATAAGAGTCCATATGCAAGCCACCCTAGGTCCCAGAAGTTGATTACCGCACTCAGAAAAGAATATTTTTGGCCTGGCATGAAGAAGGATGTAGCCGAGTATTTGACTCGTTGTTTGGAGTGTCAGGAAGTGAACGCAGAACATCAACATCCAGCTGGGTTACTGCATCCCCTGCCAATTCGAAAATGGAAATGGGATACCATTTCCATCGAGTTCATTACAGGACTACCTAGGTCCAAGAAGCAAAATGATTTGATAATGGTGGTAGTGGATAAGTTGAGCAAATCTGCTCATTTCATACCAGTGCAATCAACCTACAAGGTTGTACAGATCGCTAATAGATTCATGCAAAATACTTTCATATTACATGGGCTGCCAAAATTAATAATTTTGAATCGTGATGTAAAATTTACATCAGCTTTATGGAAAGCTTTATTTGAGGGATTGGGCACACAACTAAATTTCAACATTGTTTACCATCCTCAAACAGATGGGAAGACCGAGTGGGTAAATCAAGTAGTGGAGGACATGTTGCAAACTTATGTGATGCAACAACCCTCCAAATGGGAGGATTACCTACATTTGGTGGAATTTGCTTATAACAATGGCTCTCATACATCATTACAAATGAGCCCATTTGAAGTTTTGTATGGGCACAAGTGCCAAACCCCTTCAAGTTGGGGAGGGCCGGAAGATAAGTTGATGTTAGAACCTAAGATGTTAAAAGAAATGGAGGAAATGGTCAATAAGGTTCGTTCCAATTTAAAGTCTGCTCAAGATCAACAAAAGAACTTTGCTAACCGAAATTTTTTTATGGGAATTTCAAATTGGAGATCATGTCTATGTGCAGGTACGAGCAAAGAAAAGTACATTACAATGGAGCGGATGTGCTAAGTTGGCACCCCAATTTCCTGTCCCTTTCCAGATCTTAGCACGAGTCAGACCAGTGGCCTACCAGCTTACCTTGCCCAGCCACATTCGTGTGCACAACGTTTTCCATGTTTTTGTATTAAAAAAATATGTTTATGATCCTAAACATATAATCAATTGGCAACATATACAGGTAAAATAGTTTTAACAATCTACTAAAAGCAAAGTATTAATAGTTAAAGGAACTCACTAGAATTTATTATTTTTTGTGTAGGTTGAACTGGAAGGTGAGTTCTCGGTCAAACCTTTGGCTATATTCAATCAGAGAGAAGTAATGTTGCAGAAACGAGCTATCACCTAGGTTAAAGTGCAATGGCAACACTTTGGGCCAGAAGAGGCCACTTTGAAGGATGTGCAGGTTATGAGGAAAACTTGTCTAGGTCTGTTTGCAACAGAAAAACATCGAGATGATGTTTGGTTTTAGTGGGGGGAGATGAGATGTCCCCAGAAAATTGTAATTATTTTATTTACTGTAGTAAAACAAAAACTACATTTTACTATTATTATTATTTGAATTTATGTATTTAAATTTTATAAGTATGAATGAAACAAATATGGAGTGTTAACAAATCTTGTAACTCTCTCTCATATCAAGAAGTTGGGGTTAGATAGTTACCTAACCCTAACTACTTCCCTGATTATGAATTCTCCAAGAGGGGATCAAGAGGGTAACCTGAGATGTACCTGAGAGAACAAAAGGAGAAAAGGGGAATGTCTATCATGCTGGAAGGACAAACGATTTGTGAGCTAAGTCTAGTGCTGACCAGATAGTTGTGGATGTTGTGACTCATAAGTCTTGCAAGAAGGCATTTGTCTTGTGAGCAAGAGCTCGAGGGGAGGATTGGACCTGAAGGCAAGTCTCATGGTTGGGAGGATAAATCTGAAATATAAATTTTTGACTTTGACAACCAACTATCATAAAGATTGTATCCAGGTAAGTACTGGAACCATTGTATTTAATTTAGATTGTGAAACTGTATATGTAGAAGGATATTAACTCTTAAATTAGTTAACTAGGTGGCCTGAAGGCACTAGTCTGGACTATGTTTTTATACAAATACTAAGTAAGGAAACAAAGATAAATCCTGTGTATAGTAGAAAATAAACAGAGAAGATTCTAACGCTGGAAAAATAGTAATATGAAATTAAAGGGGATAATCTTTTGTTGTAGATACATTTATATTTTTTGCAAAAAGAGAAAACAGATTGCTAGATAGTAGTTTTCGGAATAATCTAATATTGATAGTAAACTAACTAAGTTATTAATGTAAAGTTACCCAATTCTAGAAATACATTGTATTAACAAGGAGAAACATTAGAGGGTCGAGCATCGTGGCTTTAAAACTTGTAAATTTACCAAACTGAATTTAAAACAAAACCCATAAATCATGTCCATTCATTTTCTCAGTTCGCGGTGGGTCGCCTGAGACCGAATGAACAAAGGGGCAACGCTAGCCTCAAATTAATTGTAATCCAAGAAGAGCAGAACCCATTGGACATAGAATACAACCATTGAGGAGGGTAATACCAGATCCAAGCCAGAATCACCCTCAACAAAACATGTAATTCAAATGCTCAAAGAAACTGGAGCCAGAAATAGAACCTCGGCCAAGACTTCGAAATAACTAAGCGGAACTACACAAAGAAAAGCTTATGTAACCAATGCATAAAGCTAAAGATAAGTGCTAACTGAGATTCTAGATTTCGAGTTCAAATGCAAGGGAATGAGTTTGGTATGATGTTGAATCAACATAAGCAAATCTAAAGCAAAAGCTAGAAAATGAAACCCATTAATTATATAAGCGGAAATTTAACAAAGAAACTTGAACTTATATTAATAATTGTATATGCATAATTACAGTACAAAATTTAGAACTAATAAGCCAAGCCGATAGAAAAAAATAACAAGAGTTCAGTTAGGATCAATACCCGCTTTAGAACAACTTCAAAAAGACTAACAAGATAAAACTTTACATGAACCCGATGAGCACCCTCATCAAAATAATATTGTGAGTTAATTAATATATGATACATTGATGAAGGCTTGCCTTAGAAAGGCGAAGTAGTTCAGTGATATCTAGTTGAACTAGCAAAGTAATAACCTCAACAACACAAACGAAACACTTAAGGTCTAGACACTATCTCTGTGGTGGGCACTCAAGCAGAGGCCAGAACCAATTAGAGACCATAACTAGGACTGTACAGACCTCACCGATTTAAAATCCACCATAGGAAGAAAGAGTCTTACACATACCGGAAGCAGCGGTTAGGGCCAGAGCATAGAGCCATGAAAAACACCGGAGGGTGTGCCTTGCAACAATACGTGAGCGCCAAGGTGCCTCTGGAATAACCTGAAACAAACCCGCAACAAGCATTACCATAATAACAATAAACTAGAAAGGAAAACAATATTTCTTGGAGTCAAACCTTTTGAGAAATGAAATTCCTGCCAGGGTTGCATTATGGGTCAGATATGCCATAGGAATCAAGCTATGAAACCACTCCTTAGCTACAGAGGCATGGCATAGGTAAGCCTGTAAAATTTTCATGGAGTGAGCCAGATACCAACAGGCCAAACCAAGCCCAGAGTCGACAATGGAAACAATGGAACCTTACCCAAAGCACAGCTGGGACTACTAGGCAAGGACTCTGTCATGGGATGAGCTCGAGCACGCGTGACTATAGATGGAGCGAAGATGCCGAGGAAGGGAGGATAGTTGGTGAGCTGATAGGAGGAGTTTCGAGATCTACTCCCACCAACCTTGGGAGTACAGGAGGGTTATATCAGTTTTAATGTAAAATTTGTTGATCATCAATGAAATCCTATATGGTGTATAGAACTATTAAATTGTCGAGTTAATGAATTTGTAATGGGTAATGTAATGCATATGGTAAAATTAATATTTACATGCAATTCAGAGCAAATATTATATGGTCATGTTACCTTAGTTTAACGTTGTAGGAATTCTATTTTAATTTGATTTTTTATGTTTGATATTATGTGGAGACATGATAGAAAGAGTTTGGACCTGATCCTTCTTGGTGCTTAATAGATTCAGAATTAAGATGGATCCAGGTTGGTTTTATTGCAGCAAAAGGCGTTCTCCAGCCCATTATGAAGAGATATTGTAATGTTATGTTATGTTAAGTAAATATTTTGGCTCGGTGAAAATACATGTGTTGTATATGAAAACATAAAAATCAAAATTAAATTAAATTAAAAAAATAAAAAATAAAAAATTAATAACTATTACAACAAAGTAATGCTTATAAAGATTGTTATGATAGTTTACGTAAAATTGAGGTCATAGAGTCAATTTACATATATATGTGTGTGTGTGTGTGTGTGTAAATTGACTCTATGATACTGGTGTTGATATGTTGCTTGGACGGGATTTTATGAAAAAAAATCATGCCAATTACCATTGAAAAGAACATGATAACTTTCAACATTCAAGGTGAAAAGGTGCAAGTCTTTACTAAGAGTAAATACACACTTCGGGTAAAACCTGATGAGGTAAGAAATTTCGATGAAGCAGTAACAGATCTCTCCAAGATATAGAAAATTGTTAAGCATGCAAAAATCCATGGCCCTACTGTTCTATTTAATATTGTAAATAAGTTGAAAAATGGTTGTACAACCGAACACCCTAATGCATTTTGGTTCAGGGAAAAATATTTTGTCTCACTTCCATTTCAAAAAGAAGGCTATGTCAAAGCACAAAAGGCATCAGCAAATCACATGAGCCCGTCTGAACAGGAGCTTTGTAAACAGAAATTAATGACTTGATAAAGAGAAAACTGATAGAACCATGCAAGAGTTCTTGGGCATGTCTAGCTTTTTATGTCAACAAGCACTCGGAGTAAAAAAATGGAAAAAAGAGGTTATTTATCAACTACAAAGCTCTGAATGAAGCTCTTGTGCCCATTAAATATCCTTTACCTAATAAAGAAATGTTGTTATCAAAGATCGCCAAAGCAAATGTATTCAGTAAGTTTGATCTTAAAAGTGGGTTTTGGCAAATCGGAATTAATCCTGAAGACAAATATAAAACAACATTTGTGGTACCTAGGGGATAGTTTCACTAGACAGTTATGCCATTTGGTTTTAAGAATGCCCCATCAGAATTCCAAAAGAGAATGGAAGATATTTTTCGAGATTATTTTTTTATCATTGTCTACATAGATGATTTGTTAATTTTCAGAAGGGATATTAGTGAACATAAAAAACACTTAGAGATATTTTATCAAATTGTTTTCAAGCATGGTCTAGTTCTTTTTGCCTCCCTAGATAAGTTCATTATTGCACAAATCTGGATTGAGTACTTGGGTTTAATCATATCCCAAGGCAGAATAGAATTACAACCACATGTATTGAATTCTTTATCAAATTTTCCATACTATTTGCCAGATGTTAAGACTGTACAAATATTTATAGGATGTTTGAATTACATCAGGAAATTTTATCCGGAGCAGGTCACGGATACAAATCTTCTGCAACAAAGACTAAAAAAGGGCAACAGTTGGAATGACCAAATGACCAAAGTCGTAAGAAATATAAAGCAGAAAATCAAACAATTTCCACCTTTGGCTCTTCCCCACAGTGACCTACCATTCATTCTTGAAACGAATGCCTCAGATTACTGTTGGGCAACAATCTTATCGCAGAAACATGGAAAAAAGGAAGAAGTGTGTGCATATGCCTTGGGCACATTCTCATATGCTGAAAAAGAAATATCCATCTTCCCATAAATAAATTCTAGTGATAAAGAAAGGTATAAAAAGATTCAGGTTGTTCCTTAAAAGTATCCACTTCATTGTTAAGATAGATCTCAGACACGTGAAAGGAATGCTGCAAAACAAAAGATTTCTTGAACAAGGTAGTTCCGGAGTTTTAAGATGGGCTTTATGGTTAGATGGATATGACTTTGATATCATATATAAAGATGGTAAAGAGAATTATCTTGCAGATTTAATGACCAGAGAAGGAGCAATTATTCAGACAGAATATACAGTTAGAAATTTTGATTTTGGTGAATGTTCATCATCCTCCCAGAACACATCCCAAGTTACATTATGTCCTTCCTTCCATTATTCTTTTTGTGTAGATTGTCTTTTAGAAAAAGTTTTGTCTTTACCTATGGAAATCCAGAAGATCATTCTTGAGAAATGGTTTTGGCTCTCATAAACAAGGCACAACTATGATATTCCACTAGCACCCATCAACAACAATCATGCTTATTTTGGTGCAGTAAGATATCCATATCATAGACTTGTTTATATTTATGATCCTAATATGAAATGAATAGATTATTATGCCATTCTTCAGTATGCTCGTGCCTATGAAAGAATTTCAATCATTATGTATTGTGAATACATCATGTCTCCTTTCAGTCATTGGAGTAGTTGGATTAACCTCCTACTTGTTTCATTTGTTCCCAGAAAAGAAGATCAAGGCAGGTTCTGTTAGTAGTTTGCCCTTTCTATTTTGTATTTGACATGTAGGATGGAGCAGAAAGATATGATATATTTTAATTTGATCTATTATATAAGGGCACCAACATGAAGACCAACCAAGATAGTGCTTCTCCTACAGGACATAATTTTACTATTGAAATTGACTATTTTGTTGAAGTCGTAATTCCCCTAGATAAGCTAGATCCATTCATGTGTTTCTCAGCTTTTTCAGCCAACTTCGGAAGGGAACCATCATGGTTACAACAGCTTCTTGGGTTAAGTCTTGACAGGTATATTGAAGAATATGAGTCTAATTATGATTTGACTATGACTCTAAGCATTGCCCCAAAGGTTGGTGACCAAATCTTCAAAGAGATTTTATTTTAGGCTTTTGAGGGTTCTCCTTAAAAGAATCTCCTCTGTGTCAATAATCATTGTACTTAGTTTTTCTTTCATGGGTTTCAAGAAATTAGAATATCCATTGTGTACGAGTTTTTAGTACATGTATGATCTCTTCCGTGAAGGAATATCTACTGTATATAACCTTTTAGTACATACATTATGGCTTTCGTGGGTTCCCCTAGTTGGAATCTCCAATATAATTTAAATGATAGTGAATATCTTCATGATTTCATAATTTAAATGATAGTGAATCTCCAAAGAATCTCACTTGAAAAATTATGTAAACATGTTATGTGAAATATTATGAGGTCCTTGGTTTGATCCCCCAATTAACTTGTGTACACGTTAGGGTAAGCGTGGTGCACCTAGCGGTTATAGTGGTAGTGAACAAGATCAACTATGTGTATTGTCAATACAAGTGTGGTTATAGTGGTAGTGGAAGGAATCGACTCCGTGTACTATGAGTATGAGATTGGTTGTAGTGGTAGTGGATGGAATCGACTTTCTTGTGATTACGAGACTGCCTTAGTTGCTAATTCCACTAGTCACAATATATATATATATATATATATATATATATATAGATGATAGTGTTTCCATTAAAAACTTTACCAATTTGAAAATTAATTTTGAAATATAGATATTAAAATTGATAAGGCAATTCTTGTATGGGGTGTTGGCTCCAGAGGATAGATAAAATTCCAAGTGGCACATTGATGCAAGCTCGTGTGGGCTCTCCCATGTGTAATCCTATTTAGGGTATAGAGGGCTAGGTGACAACCTTCATTTCCAAATCACCATGGCCCAATACCAGTGGTGTGTGTGATTTTCTAATCACCCCATCTTTGTGTAGCATATTGTGTTCAAGTGATGAGAGTCTATATGGCTTGCACAAGATTGAAAGAAGAATGAGTGTTAATAGTCTCAAGTTTTTGTATAGGCTTGGGCTTTGTCTCTAAGTTTATTTTCCCTTGATCCTTTATCATGTTTTCCCTTTCTTTTATTGATATTGTTTATCTACCTTTCTTCTTTTGGTCCATCTTGTGCTTATGGTAGTCTTTGTTCCTAAGAGGAAAACCTACAATGAGGGTTACGAATTTCCCATTATTTTCTCACCTTAAGTGGCCATCCATCAGTCTAGCCCCTAGCCCCCACCTCCAATCTTTGGATCACCCTACTCCGTACATTTCTTGCCCACCATCTACATCCTATGTTAGTTGCAAGTTGTTTCCAATGAAGAAAGTTGGAAAAGAGGATTGGCGTGACACTAGTAGGGAAGGCCTAAGTCATAGATTTCCAATCCTTTTGCTAAGAATTATACTCCTCAAAAAATTCCCTAATTCATCACCTATATTGCATGTTAATTTGATGTCATGAACATTGTTGTAGACTACCATTGTCAGTTTTCTAATGAGACTAAAGCCAAGGTTTCCCATATAGAGCAGGTAATCAAACAAAAGAGAAAATCTATCTAATATTTAATTGGAGATATACTTCATGGATTAGGTGCCAAATACAAAGTTTTCCAAATCTCGAGACACTAAAATCTTCAAGCTCATAGAGCCCTATTAGTTGAACAAGGTCTTCATTGTTCAACTAGTGGAGGAAAATGGTCTCCAATAGTGAGTCATTTTGCATAAATTGGATTTTTGTGACAAGAAATTTAAAATTGTTTGTAAAATGGTTTATGGCATTGATATCAACGTGTTAGATATTATGGATCCCAATGACACTCCAATGGCAACAATTGACCTAACTCAAGTATCTACAAGTATTTCTTCCAATGTAATTATGCATGATGATTACCCAAAAATCTAAGTGAATTCCAACACTGATAATACTCTATATTTACTCCCTAAATAATTATTTATACTTTTTTCTTAATAATTTTAAAAAGGAATGCTAATATTTCCCCTAAATTTTCGTTATATATCTTTTTCTATGTTTTAATAAAGAAATAACAAACCATTTATAATCATCTACAAACTTTAAACTCCTTTTAACACAATTTTAAATGAAAAATAATGATTTTTTATAAACTACCATAGTCCTAACTTCCCAAATGGCATTTCACATATAGTTTTGTATGTATTATATCTTTACACATATTCACATTAAATTAGCGAACATAAAGGAGATTAACAAATTTTATTATGTTGTGTTCTCCAAACTTGTATGTAAAAGATGTTGTTATCTAAACATTTTGGCTCAATTAAAAAAATAAAAAAATAAATTAATTAATTAATGATTATAATTACTAATTAATTTTACATATTGTTAGGGAGAAGGATTTAAAGGCTTGAGGGAAATCCATTTTATTAAGAGGAGTACTAGTTAAATTCATCTAACCATGAACTTGATTCCTCTCGACACTTTAGGTTAAGAGACCACACTATTTAATCATTAATATTAAAAATTTAAATTTATACATTAAAAGAAATTCAAATCATTTCCCAAGGTTGAAATGTTGATTAATAATTTTCAAATTTGTTTTGAAGTCGGTTGTAAATAATATATAATATATAATATATATATATAAATATATTATATATATATATATATATTATGGAAAAAAGACGGTATTTATAATGAATACAGTAATTTAGCATTCAAGATCCACATGAGCTCATAAAGATCATAAATACTAATGGTTCATAAAAATCAAACCAAAAATATATTGTGCTCCTAAACCAACCCATCAACTATATTATATATATATATATATTATGAAAAAAGACTGGATATTTATAATTGAAAATACAGTACATACGTTCAAGAGTCCACCATGAGCTCCATAAAAGATACATATAATACTAATGGTTTCATAAAAACTCAAAACAAAAATATATTTGTACTCCATAAACCAGCCACATCCAACCAAAAACATAATAGGGTCGCCATATTCATAGAATAGTAATGTCCAAAAGTACAACAACCAAATAAGCAAGACATGAGTCAAATGATTGGATCAAACAACACGACAAGAGTCAAACCAGGGAAATCTTTCCCTCTTCCAGAACCATAGAATCCGATTTGAATTTGAAATTAAAAACACCATGGGACACCCCCAAGCCATCCTTGGATAAACCATCGGTTACACTATTGAGATCCTGGTAAATATGCGAGAATGAGATGCCAAAAAGATTTTAATCAACCTATTTATATGCACTAGCCAATTTTATAGGGAGGGATGTGAGAAATTTGATTTTCCTATGACCCCATCAATGATGGAATTTGAGTCAACATAAATAGAAATATGATCCAACTTTTTCCTCCTAGCCATGTATAACAAACCCTACAGTGCCATAGTTTCGGCTCTACAGTTTGAGCCCTCCCCACCAAACTAGTATAAATTAAGTTAAGTCTGTGGGCTAAACAACAATACTGACCCACATCCACATTTTCCAGTCTGAGATGCACCATAAAAGAACCCTGATGGGAACTCAATTTGGAAGAAATTCCTCATCAACCTTGGCACTATGCCATAATTTTTAACCTAAAAACTAGACTCGAGCAAAACCTGAACCTTTGCATAGATCTTCGCGATATTCGTAGGTCTCCCATAAAAAATGACGACATTCCTCGTCTGCCAAACTTCCCAAAAGTTGAACAAGGGAATATACTTTATCTTTCCATGTTTCTTAAGCCACCACTGAAGACACTCATCAAGTGAACAGAAAGTCCAGGACAAAGGGAGTTGAAAATAATCCAAAACCCTCATCCACACAACAATAACAAAAAGACATTGCAAGAAAAGTTGTGGGACATTATCCAAAGACTCCCTATAGAATGGGCACCATCCCAAACCCAGAATACCACTCTTAGATACATTGTCCTAGGTAAGCATATGGTATTTCCATGCCAACCAACAAAATAATATGATTTTCAATGTAACATTCCAGTTTCAGGCCTTCCTGAACCAACATTTATTTGTCAGATGGTGTGTTGGTCCAAAAATGTAATTGTAGATCTCAGAAACCACCACATTTCCAAAGTGAAAGGAGCCATTCCAAATTAAAACATCACCTTGATCCTTCCGAACTAGACTTGTCATCCAAAGGCTAGTAATGTAACAGTTCCAGAAACTCATGTTTACACCAAACAAACATAATTCAAAATCATGCATCCTAGATGGATAGGAGAAAGAGTCAAAATTGCGGCCATATACCTGGTCTAGAAAAAATATACCTTTCGTAATGCATCTAAGATACAACTAGGAATTTTATGTACATTATTTATCCCCTGTATATGGTCGATCCCAATCAGAATCATGTCTCCCTAGTCGAAATACCATAGCATATTATCTACCATCCACTTTCTAACCTTAAGAAGATTGTTCCAAATATGAGATCCCCTATTTGTAATATTACCATCGTGCATGTACCACTCCTCAAGGGTCATACGCCTCAGATATTTGTCATGTATAATCTCTTGCCAAATACCCTTACGAGAAAGTGATCTCCCTAAACTTTTTGTTAAAAGCAGCCATCCAAACAACTTCAAATCCAAAAAACCCCATCCCCTAAACTATGTATCTTTTGTGATGGAAGCAAGTCGAACCAGGTGAAATTTATGATTTCCCCTGGCCCCTAACTAGAGGAAATGTGCCATGATAGCTTTGATGTGTTGAATGATCTTCACATGGAGTTGATAGAGATGCATCTAATACACCAAGATCTTTTGAAGGACAAATTAGATGAGAGTGTATCTTCCTCTGATGGATAACCAATGATGAGACCATAAAGATAAACGTCTTTGGAACTTTTCAAGTAGCCAATACCATTAAGCATCCATGTAGTTGTTTGGTTTTAAGTTGATCCCCAAGTAATTTGACACAACCATGCCGAAAAGATTTGCAATTGTTAAATAATGAATCCATACAAGTGAGGATAGTTTTAGATAGAGGAGGAATGACCTGTTATAGAGTTTTGTGAACCCAACATTTCGGACTGCCAAGTGAGTCCATCATCAGGGGATGTGACAATAGATATTCTTCAACTTTAATGATGTATCCATGAGCTATGTTTAGGGTATATATATATAGGTTATTAAGGAATGATGTGAGAAATTAGGTCGGCCATTTTTATTTTATTTTATATATATATATTTTTATTATTAATATTTATTTATTTATTTACTTATTATTATTATTATTATTATTATTTTGCAATGTTAGCAATCTCCACCTCATAACTCGAGGAATGAAACAAAAAGGATTTATTTCCGTTTGGTTGGAGGTCAAAAGCTGCAACATACATAGTGATAATGGAATGGAAAACATTCCATCGAATCCATGAAACCTGCCCAAAAGTGAAAACATCGTAAACAAAAAATAAGTGGGATACAAAGACATTACATGATACCTGAATACTATGAAAAGCACCACCACTGCAAGCCTCCCGAATCTTCTTGCTCGAACTATCCATGACCAAGATGAACAAATATGGGGATAAAGAACAACTCTGTTGAAGTCCTCTCCTAAGCTAGAAAAAGTTCGATCATGGACCATTAATTAAGACTACAAAGTTTACAGATGTTACCCAAGACATGATCCATGCAACATTATCCACTAATAGTCCAATCCTTGTAAGAATCAACCTCAAAAATGACCAATTAACATTTTTGTACGTCTTGTGGAGATCCAATTTCATAACCAAATCCTCATGCTTCTTTGTGTATAGTATGAATACATTCCTGGGCATTAGCGATGACATCCTAGATCTGTCACTTATAGAGGAACCCAAACTTTTCTAGAGAGATCTAATTCGATATTGTGCTCTTCATTCTGGAGGCTATGATCTTAGAGATCAATTTATACAAAATGTTGCAGAGGGAAATTGGCTCGAAATCAGAAAAAGAATTCGGATGGGAAAACTTAGGGATGAGGGCTATGAAAGTAGAATTAATCAACCTAGAAACTCGACTTGAATGTCGTGACTCCTCAACCATAGTCAAGAGATCCCACTCCATGATATCAAAGAAATGTATAAAGAGATCCATCGTCCACCCATTTGGACTGGGAAATTTTTCCTTCGCAAATGATTAGAGAATCTTATAAATCTCATCAACGGACACTGGTCTTACCAATTTAGCATTTAACTCTGGCGTGAACATATAGGGGAAAACCTCAACACCACAGAGCTAGTTAGTAATGTCCACCTTTGCTCTCTCCAAGAATAATTTCTCAAAATATAAGACAACCTCCTTTTGGATGTCTTATGTCCTAAAAACCTTGCCTCCCAATGCTAATTCGATTTCTTGAATGGAGTTTTGGTTCCTCCTTTATGTAGCAGTGTTGGAAGAGACGAGTGTTTCTATCTCCCTCCTTAATGTAAATGGCCTAACACTTTAGATGCTAGGAGACCTCCTGTAGTTTTAAAATTTGTCTTTTTTCACATTCTAGTTCCTGTATACAAGCCATATGAAAAAGAGACAGAGATACCAGGGGTCCATAAGCCCCCCAAGTCTTTCCATATCTACATCAATCTTTTCCAAATCCACCCTCATCTTATGTTTCTTTTGTCTTTCCCATGCACAAACAACTTTTTTAAACACTTTAACTTCAATGAAATCAGGCTCGTCAGCGAATCTACCTCCATAGATCCCATAGCCTCCCATGAATCACGAAACACTTTATTAAAATCCTCCTCAACGAGCTAGGACCTATTGAATTTGAATGGGATGTCTTTTTTGGCCTTTTCCCCTCTCCATTGAAGTATAATCAACAAATGATCCAAAAAATTTCCTAAGATAACCACAAACTAACAAAACTCCGCATCTCTAGAGTATTCTCATGAATCAAAAATATGTTTAACCTCTTTCCGATATGTGTAGAGTCGGATCAACCATTACTCCAAGTCAGGACAAGAGGAAAAGGGCGGCTGTCCACAAGACAATTTTTTGCAAATTGTTCCCGAAGATAATTTCCCAAAGGGTTAGGACGACAACAATGACCCCAACATCCACCTCTTGATATGGTCGCGTTCAAGTCTCTTGCTAAGATCATTGATCCAATTTTGAGAATCCCACACTCACCTATATGGGGCATAGATATTGAGAAAATGTAGTCGACACAGAAAGCCCCTTACAAAGCCAATTAAGAGGATACCTGCAAAAAAATTAAATGTTTTAATTTATTTCATCCATTGGGGGTCCCATAAAGCCACCAGCCCTAGATAAATCACATGAGTCAACAACCACAAGATGCCAGTCTAGACAAATGGACAAAAAATAAGACTTGAGTGTATCTACCAAAAACATAGATTCTTGAATGAGAATAATAAAATGTAAATGTATATATTCTTAAAATATCTCTAAAAATATTGGTAAATGTTATATATTATATTTTATCACACAAAGAATGCAAGGTAAAATTATATTCTAACTAATTTTACTTTACACTTTTTGTATTGTAAAATATAACATTTACAAATTTTTTAACATATATTTTAAGAATATAATAAAAATTCTATATAATATTTATATAGATTAAAAAATTAAATTGTTTCACAAACTTAAAATTGAGACCTTTTTTCCCCCTTGGAAAAATCGCAATTTTCATTATGTGAAAGAAAATTACATGTTGTATATGCATATTGCATATGTTGTATGTGAGGCAGAGTGCATGTCGAATATAGGAAGTATCTAATGTAACAAAAATTAGTGCCTTATATCCACGCAGGGAGGCACTTCTCTGATGAAGATCAGCAAAATTTAAACAAAATAACTCTACACAGAGAGCAAATGTCTGTTATATATACATCTAATAATTTAAAAGCATGTATGAATATTTACAAATGGTAGCAAAAGAAACATAAAACCAGGCTCCCGCTGAGCCATCTAGTCTGTAATGTCCATAAATGGCTGGTGGTAAAATTGGTAATGAGTACCATCCCTCTGTTCCCAAATCAGCCAAGTGCTGAGAGGCCTAACCGCAGCGTCTTTGGATAGTAAATCGGCGACTGTGTTTCATTCCCTGTAAATATGATGGCATACAAATGAGTCAAAATGTGTAATAAGTCGGTATGCCTCATCCAAGATATGTCTCAAAGAATATGCAAAGCAGTTTGATGTCTTATTTATCCAATTATAGACAATTTTTGAGTCGCCAAACAATTGTAGATCTCTACAGTGTTTTTCCAGTGAAAATTGTATGAGGCATTTTACTGTGATTAGCTCAGCCAAATTGTTTATGCCTCTCCCCAATCCCATTTGTATATGAAAGAAGTGGGATTCAGATAGGTGCAAAATGAAGCCTCCCCCACATCCAACTTCCTATGTTGATCCATCAAAAAATCCCAAGGATGAAGATGGTTTATGGATTCGGGGACAATGGTTTTGGGCCGAAGGGTTTCCTCATCATCAGGGATGATGTTGTACTCAGTCAGAATATGAGCAGAGATGGAGGGCCAGTGGGGGGGAATATTCTGAAAGATGAGTCTATTTCGAGCTATCCAGATTGCCCAACAAATCAGGATGGGTAGGTTCCTAGCTTTAGCCGAGTCTGCACTGGTCCACCATGAAGACTAGGCCTCATTAGTTGTCAATCGCTGCCATCTGTTCTAG
Organism: Pinus taeda; assembly: GCA_000404065.3. Classification (NCBI taxonomy): domain Eukaryota; kingdom Viridiplantae; phylum Streptophyta; class Pinopsida; order Pinales; family Pinaceae; genus Pinus; species Pinus taeda. The sequence goes on along the minus strand of APFE031311069.1, from coordinate 147,738 downwards.
GAGGAAAAGTTCAATAAGATCAAGCTCTAGAGATCCTTTGCAACCTAGCAATCGAGGAAAAGGTGGTCAACATTTTTCGTTGTTGTTTTTGTATAAGCAACACCAAAAAGGTTTGTGTTGAGCACGTTTAAGGAGGTTATCGCTAGTGGGAATCTTATTTTTTAGAACTGTTCACATGAGAAGTTGGGTCCTGGGAGGCGCTTTGAGCTTCCACAAGTGTTTCCACCAATGCTTGATAGCTTGTGGTCGATGAGTCTCGGCTAAAACAAGATAACCCTCCTTGGGGGAGTATTTCCCTGACTTTACAAGCACCCAGATTATCTCGTCCTCCCCTTCAACAATTCTAATGTGAGCTTCAGTTAAGGTCACAGTGTAATCAACCCATTATTGCTTCCACTACTGAGGAATGTGCAAGATGCGGGCGGATTTCCAAGCTTGTTGAAACATAGTGGTATGATCAGGGTCCACAATATGATAGATGTGGGTGATGCCTTCAGAGCTGAGATGATTTTTAAGCTCTATGGACAGCCTGTGGGTGTTCCCGCATCCAATATAGGGATCTTCCCCTATACGCGTAGATGTGCCAGACTGTATTCTCCAAGTAAGGCTTGCTCTGATGATGGCTAGTGATTTCAACACTGCCTTCCATATAACTGATATCCTTGTGTTGCTTCGTTATGGTTGTCTTAGCCAGTCCATCAGATTGAGAGGTGAAATGTATTTTGAGATGGCCACCTTACTCCACAAGTTGTTCGTGGTGATTAGTTGCCAACCAAGTTTTGATGCAAGTGCTGAGGAAAAATCCTCCAGCTTCTTGATTCCCCATCCTCCCCATTTCTTTGGTAGTGTAAGCGCTTCCCATTTGACCCAAGAAAAGATTCTCCCTGACTGTTTACCCTTCCAAAGAAAATTGCAACATAGGGTTTGAATTCTAGAGAGAATGCCCCTAGGTATCCATGTTAAAGACATCCAGTATACCAGAGTGGCCTCTAGTACTGGTTTTATGAGAACTAATCTGCCTACCCTGGATAAGTACTTGTGATACCATATGTTGAGCCTTTTTTCCAGTTTGGATATAAGCCATGTCCAGTTTGCTATTTTATATCCCAGGGGCTGTAGCTTGTATCCCATATATCTAAGACCATCCTCCATTCACAGCAGGGTAAGGTGGAATCTTTGGAGAGCAAATTGAATCTCATGGGGAGGGCATCCGGGACTGTCATCGTGGACTTGTTGCAGTTGACTATCATGCCAATGGTTGTTTGAAATAGAGAGAAGGTATTCTTCATTGTAGTCAGGTCCCCTATGCCTCCATTGAGGAATATCAACACATCATCCACAAATGATAAGTGATTCAGGATGCATCTATCAGTGATTTTGATTCCTTGGAGTCTTCCCCTGATATGTTCTTCTTTGATGAGTTTGCTAATCCCTTCCATGATGAGAAGGAAGAACAATGGAGATAGAGGGAATCCTTGTCTGAGACTTCTTTCTAAGTGAAAGAAAGGCAGTGCCACTCCATTTACCAGAACACTGAAAGATATATTAGTAATACAACACATGATCCATTTAATAAACTCATATGGCAAACCAAGGTGTGTTAGGAGCATTCTTATATACAACCAACTTACTGTGTCTAAAGCTTTTGAGAGATCTACCTTTAGGATCATACCTTTCATTTTCTTGGACTGTAGAGAGTGCAGTGCCTCTTGTGCAATTCCAACCGCCTCATGTTATATGTCGGTCTTGCAAGAAAGCAAATTGTTCAGGTGAGATATGGGTGGATAGGATGGGGCGGAGTCGATTAGCTATGATTTTGGCCATGATTTTATAGATACAATTTCACAATGATATGGGCTAGAAGTCATCATAAGAGACTGGTTATCAGATTTGGGAATGAGGCCAATGAATGTAGTATTGAAAGCTTCATACATCTTTCCATTGATCCTGCTACCCTCAACGACTTTGAGGAGGTCTGCTCCAAGTGTCTCAAAGAAAGCCAAATAGAACTCCACCAACCATCCATCTGGCCTTTGGCTCTTGTCTCACTTGAACCATTTAAGAATGGATTCAAGTTCACCGAGAGTGACTTCCTTAGTCAGTTCCATTGCAGTCTCATGATCCACAAAACGTGGAAATAGTTGTGCCACTCGTATGATTTCAGCAAGAGTGGCATTTGGGGGAGCCCTGTAAATATGCTTAAAATGTGATGTGGCCAAGGATGTTAGGTGTGCAAAGGTATTTATTGTGTTCCCTTGCTCATTCATGAGTTGCCATATGGAGTTGATAGCTTTTCGGCCGTTTGCAAATCCGTGATAGAATTTCGTGTTATCGTCTCCCTCTGGCAGCCAGACTGCCCTACTTCACAATCTCTAGGATTCTTCTCTATCCTTTAATATTTTGAATCTCTTAGAATATAAGGATGTGAGATTTTCCTTTTATTCCGTCGAGGTGAAAATCCCTCCCTGATTGTTTTCGAAGTCAGCAATCTCTGCTTCGGTATCCCTTAGAGTTTGATCATGCTGTACTCTCTTGTTGTGTGTCCATATTTTTGAGAGTCTCTTCAGGTCTTTTAGGTTATGTGCAAAGCCTTCTGCTATATTCCCTCCAGCATCAAGGGGGTGGGCCTTCCAGAAATATGTAACCATGCAAGCATAAGATGCATCCTTTAACCAGGAAGAGATGAATTTGAAAGGGCCTTTAGGCTTATCAATCCCCCCTCTTATTTCTAAGTATATAGGCAGATGATCTGAGATTCCTCTTGATCCCACCCATTGTATAAAATTAAGACTCGTGTTTAGAAGGCATTCCTTGATAAGGAAACGGTCAAGTCTTTTGGTGAGGCTGTCTTCCCCAACTCTGTTGTTCCTCCAGGTGGGCTACAATTTTGCTGAAGGGATGTCCAAAAGGATTGTGGGCTTCCAGGATGTTATCAAAGTATGTTGTTAGGGGATCAATCTGGTCACGATGTCCCGAAGATTCAGAGAGGCTTATGGAGAAGTTTAGATCCCCTCCAAGGGTTAAGAAATCCCTTTGCAGTATGAGAGCTTAGAAGATGATCCCAGAATTCTGGTTGGTGATGGCAAGGCCCGTACACATTAATAAGCCTAATCTCAATGCCTAGCTCGGCTAAGAAGATGTCTACCCCAATATGCCCAATGCCTCCCCATCTATTCCAAAGATTGATGGATCGAGAGTTATACCCCAGTGCTATGCCACCCGAGCATCCATTTGCATCAAGAGCTAGAAAGGACTAGCCTGGGAGCATTGATTCAAGCAGGTGGGAGATGGATTCAGCAGTGCCCAAGGTTTCTTGTAGGAAGATAACATCGACTGATTCAGAGATGATCAGTCTTTGAAGAGCTAGTTTTTTGTTAGGCCTAGCTAGCCCTCGACAATTGAATGAGAAAATCTTTATGGAGGGGGGTTCGGCCAGGATTTTCATAGCTCTAAGTTCCCTGTCGATGGTGTTTTGTTTCCCAGATGTAATATCTTCTCTAGCCTGCATCTTTGCTTTGGAAAGGGAGGAAGGATGTCCTCGGGGAGGCTTCGGTGGAATGGGAGTAGTATCCAGGCCGATGCTAATATAGTTGGGGGCCTTTATTTTCACCCTAGATTGAATCGGGTATCTGGGGGATGGAGGCCCATGATCAGAGACAGGGATTATGTTAGGGGGTATGTCTGGGAGGGAAGGTGGGGTAATAGAGAAAGTGGGATGGGTTATGGAGGGGGCGAGCTAGAGAAATGGGGGGCTAAGAGGTGATGATTGTGGCCTTATTAATAACAGAAGTAGAATGTGCTATACTTTCAGAAGGAGAAGATAACATAGCCTCGGCAACCGCCCTTGCCCTGGTGAGAGGAGGAGAGGGAGGCCGATGTGGTGCCTTTCCGCGCTTCTTCGGGGCCTCCTTAGTAGGTGTCTCCTTAGCTACTTCACGGTCAGCATGAATCTCTACATCTTCAGAGGGGGGGTTCTCCCCTTGATATTGTGGTTCCGTGGTTGGTATTGTGTTGCCAAAATCCCTTACTCTTGCTTTGTTGTTAAGGGGGCAGTCTCGAAAGAGATGACCCACCTTATGGCACCTCATAGACCTGAAGGGCACCCCTTCATAATCCAGAATCTGCTGCCAGGAAAAGTTTCTCCATTGGAGGGTAATGTGTTCCTGTAAGCCCTCCCTGGTATCTAAGTGTACCAGTATCCTTGTGTATGCCATCATGTCGGTGGAAAGGAATAATTTGTCATGTTCTAGGTATGTTACTAAGGAATTCCCGATGTGTCAGAAGATGTCTTCAGACCAGAATTGCAGGGGTAGTCCTGGTAGGTGGACCCAAAGTGGGCCAGCTCCAAGTTGCTCTCTCTTTGGATCAAAAAGGGGATTCCACTGGAACAGGAGGATGAGAGCCTGTTCAATATGCCAAACTAAAGACAAGACCCAGTTTGTATGCTCGTCTCTTACAAACCTCAATGTGAACCAACCCCTGACGAAGGTTTGGACGAAAGGAAGCTCAACCAGTTGTTGTCCCCAAACTTTAGCCATCCATTGTTTCAGGCGAGCCGCAGTATAATTCCATCCCCATACTCTTCCAACTAGAACTCTGTCTACAGTGTCCATGGTGTCTCCCCATTGAATATCTTCGCCCAAGCTGAGGATGACGTCTTGTGCTTTGGTTTTACACACCTATGTTTCTTACTTGGCTTGTGCCCTGCATCAGAGGGGGTCTGCTGAGTGCCTCTCGAATGAGGGTTTGTAGGGTTTAAAATCAGCCAAGAGGGGAAGGCGTCAGAGATGGGAGGGACCTCGGTGAAACTGTTTGATGGGGGTGACGAAGTATTCACTACCAGAGGAAACCCAAGTGAAGTGGCCAAGGGTTCACTGGATGGAGAAACAGAAGGATTGTGAGAACCGATTGATGGAGAGAAATATGTGTAGCCCGTGGAGGATTCCACTAAGTTAGGGCATATGGAATGGGCCACAAAGTTTAGGGGGGACAACAATGGAGATGGAGTTGTAAAAGCCAACCAAGAGGGGGTGTTCTCTGGGAGGGTAACGACTGAGCATGTGGGTCCTAAGATCGAGGGCAACGTCACTATGGTGTCAATTAGTTCGCAACTGAAGGGAACAAGTCTGTCGGGTTTGTATGGGGAGATGTCCAAATGGGGGCGCCCTCTAATGGGTCTTCTTAATAGTCCATAAGGTCCTCCATAACTACTCTGCAAGATCCATGCCAACTACCGTTGTAAAAATTTTGGAGCCCATCACTGTTGAAACTGAGAGCAAGTAGGGGAGGTCAAGGTGAAAGCGGTGAAAAAAAAACGGATAGGTAAAAACCCAACTGCAATGGGAGGAAGACTAAGATGAAACAACGTCAGACAAGTACGATTTAGTGTGGCTAGAATAGAACAGGTGCAAAAGGAACCGCTTCAGTCTTCAATACACCAGCCCAAACCCTAAACCTTGTCGAGCCTCCACTTCTGTCTCCTCATGGTTCTACGCCTTAAAATTGAGACTTATATTTATAATACTTGAAATTAATATTCTTAATTATTTTAAGTTTTTTTTAATTAGACTATGAACATTTTCAAAAAATTATAATTTGAAATGTTTTAATATTTAAGACATTTTTTGGGCTTATTAATATATATATATTGCTAAATAACCGACTTAAACACATTATAAATCTTGACATTAATGTTATATAATTTTTTATTTAATATTATAAAATTATAGTTTTTCTTTTTCTTCCGGGATAACAATATATACTCTTACTAAAAAAAAATCCCTTTCCGAAAAATACATGAATCCGCTACTTAAGGTTCATCAATGGGACAAAGATGAAGAAGGATCACAAATAAAATACAATCACTAAGATAATATTATAAAAATGAAATAGAATCCAATAACAATTATATTTAATGAATAAATATCTATAAATTATTTTTATTTATCTAATATTTACTACTAATATTATCTATTTATAACAAACTATAAAATCAATACTACCTTTTCATAGCTGTTGTTTTAATATAATAAGAAATTTCACTTATAATTAATATTAAAATAACCAACCTAGACCCATCTTAACTCTGGATCTATCAGCGCTGAGAGGGATCAAAACTCTCGAGGTGCAAACCTCTTTTTTGAGTGCAAAACTTGAGGAAATGTTTGCACCTTGAGAGATTTGATCCCATCTTAACTCCAGATCTATTAGCGCCGAGAGGGATCAAAACTCTCAAGGTGCAAACCTCTTTTTTGAGTGCAAAACTTGAGGAAATGTTTGCACCTCTAGAGATTTGATCCCTCTCTACGCTTGATAGATCCAAAGTTAAGAAAATATAACGAACACATGATTAATAGTGTTGAATGATAGAAAATGCGAATAATAAAAATATAGTCAATTACAAATAGTCTTCATTGTGATTAATGTCAAACTATTTTCTTATACTATTCTTATTGTCACCCTTGTTACTTTTGTCATCTTTTCGTATCGATTATATGAAAATGGCAGATTAAATCATAAACCATTTAAATCTTTAGCTCGAGTTATTGTAGTAAACATCATACCTTGTCTCTCTTTCTCTCCAATATGAATAGGTTGAATTACTATAACATTATACATTAATTTTTTGTGCTTACACTGAAATCAATGCACAATGTTAATCCATTCACTTTAAAATTAACGTACCATCATACATCCAACTACATGAAATCAAAAATCAACATCTACACTAAAATCAATGCATCTAATGCAAGAATTCAAATAAGATTAGAAAACAACATTTACACTGAAATCAATGAATCTAATGCAAGCAATCAAATAAGATTAGAAGTCAACATTTACACTTAAATCAATTCATCTAGTGCAAGTAATAAAATGGGATTGTAAACCAATATCTACACTAAAATCAATGCATTAGTGCAAGTCAGCAAATAGGATTATAAACCAACATCTACGATGAAATCAATGCATCCGGTGTAAGCAATAAAAAAGGATTAAAAATCACCATCTACACTGAAATCAATGCATTTATTGCAAGCAACCAAATAGGGTTAGAAATCATCTACATCGAAATCGATGCATCTAGTGCAAGAAATCAAATATTATTAGAAATCAAAATCAATGCATCTAGTGCAAGCAATCAAATATTATTAGAAATCGACATCTACATTCAAATCAATGCATTTAGTGAAAGCAATCAAATAGGATTAGAAATCACCATCTACACTAAAATCAATGCATTTAGTGCAAGAAATCAAATAGGATTAGAAATCATCTACATTGAAATCAATGCATCTAGTGCAAGAAATCAAATATCATTATAAATCAACATCTACACTAAAATCATTGCATCTAGTGCAAATAATAAAATAGGATTATAAATCACCATCTACATTGAAATCAATGCATCTAGTGCAAGAAATCTTCTTCCCTCTCTTCCCCCTCCATCTATATCTATGTCTCCTTCCATCTCTCCTTCTTTCTCTCTCTATCTCAACCCCTAAACACGCATGCTCTCTCAATCCAAATCTATCAATCTCTTTGTATCTATATCTCCCTACATCTCTCCTTCTTTATCTTTTTATCTCAACCCCCCAAACACACATTCTCTCTCAATCCATATCTATCAATCTCTTTGTCCCTCCCTCCCTCTCTCCATCTCTCTCTTCTTCCCTCCCCTCACTTTCCATCTACATCTCTATCTCGCTTTGTCTCTCTATATCACCCCCAAAACATACAATCTCTTTCTCCAATCTATCTATATATCCCTCTCTCTCTCTCTCTCTCTC
>APFE031311069.1:110712-137955 GCA_000404065.3 Pinus taeda | reverse complement strand
ATTGTGTTTATACATAATAATAATTAAATTAATTATCCGAAGAATAATCGGATCTTGATTTTTGAGTCAATGTTTCGAACCATTGGTTCAACCTCAGGACAGGATAAAAAAACAAGATCTATCATTAGGTATAAATAGATGCACCTCAGGACAGGATAAAAAAACAAGATCTATCATTAGGTATAAATAGATGCCTTAAGTCCCAAAAGTAGTCGTTGGAAATTTAGTTCATGAATTAAATGATTTCAGTTTTAAAATGAATGTTAACATATAGTTGGGTCAAAATAATATTCAAAGAAATTAATTAGTTAGGAAATTATAAAATATAAATTGAATAAAATAAATAATAATACTAAAATTAAATCCAAGGAAAAAAATCTAAAATATTAAGAGCAAGGTAAAAAAGCATAAAAAATAAGGTATAAAATAATAGTTAAGTAATAAATTACTCAATATAGAATAATCATATAATATTAATAGATTAATTAAAATATAAAAAAGAATCAGAATAATCAAAGGAAGGAGAAATAAGAGCCACATCAAAATGGAAAGGAGGAAAAAGATAAACTCCAATAATTATTTTTAATAAACCTAGAAAGTCAACGAACGAAAGGGTAGTCAGCAAAAAAGACGAAAGTAAAAAAAAAAAAATTAATATATTACTAATGCAAGTCTTAATAATTAAAATTAAATAGTAAAATTAAATTAAAATATTTAACAAGAGAATCTTAATAAGTAAAGAAGGAACATAGAAGAGCTACAAAATAGAAATGAGGAAATAATGGAAAGGATCATTCAAAAACAAAACTAAAAAATGAAAAAACATGAAAAAAAAGAATAATAAAATTATATTTAAAACTGAGAAGTCAAGGCGAAAGGGCAGGAACCCAACTTCTACTTAATTTCCAATCCTCATCCCTATTGAGATTCCTCGCATGCTTTTCAATTTCAATGTCCTCCTATATCTTCCTATGTTGAAAGTGATCAACCCTACCGATGACTTGGGAGTCCTCAATATAGACATGGTGCATAGTTTTCTCTGCATGCGCAGCTATAGTTGAGGAGCGGGAATTCGATGTTTGCAACATGCTCTTGAATATGAATATTGATGGAGTGGCTTGTTTCCCCAATGTAGGGAATCCCACAAGAGCAAGGGATTGAATAAACCCCTTTGAGGACCGTAATAGATCTAAGGGAGCTTCTGATGGTATTAAGGGGGTTAAAGGTAGTTAGGATCTTATGATTTTTAAGGATATGAGTAATCTTGTCAGTGATCCCATGGATAAAAGGAAGTTTAACCATGGAAACATGACCATCTATAACATTTTTAACCCTTGGTCCCTTGCTAGCTCTTTGAAAATCCCTAAGACCTTGATGCCTACTATAGCCATTCTTTTCAAAAACCTTCAAAATATGAGATTTCTCCTCCGCATGGTAACTACCATCAGAAATCCTTAAGGCCCGGGTAGCTAGAGTATTAAGAACTCCAAGCTTTTGGGCCATAAAATGGTGGAAGCTCGCATGAAGATATTGTTGTGTGTGAGTTTTTTAATGAAAAATTGGGTACAACAAGGAGCCATCATCCAACCTACAGAGAAAAACATCGAGGAAAGGAAGACACCCATCAGCCTCAACCTCCATTGTGAATTTGATGGAGTCGGATTGAGAGTTAAGATGTTAAGGAAAAGTTTTAACTTCTCGTGCCCATGGGGCCATACGACACAAGTATTATACCTAATGACATATATTGTTTTCATCCTTATCTTGAGGATGAATCACAATAGATGGTTCAAAACGTTGACTCAAAAACCAAGATGTGATTATTCTGAAATACATTTGTGGTAACGATATGGATCACAGAAGTTTGAAATCATTAATTAGATTGATTTTTAAATAGGGTCGTCATTAGATAAAAAAACCTTAAATGTTAAACATTACATTTACCTTTACATGTTTACATTTTTACATGAGATCTACCCCATACTAGGCTAGAGAGCGCCTCTCGACTCAATAAATAAAAGAGAATAAAAAGAAAAATTTATGAACAATTTTAATTAAATAATAATAATTAATCAAAACCAAAATAAACTTAAAATTAAAAATTGAAATTAAATCCATAATAATAAACATATAAAAATACGGAGAACAAGATAAACATAGAAAAATAAATTTTAGAAAAACACAACGAGGACAAGAGAAGGAAACCAAGGAGGAGAGAAAAACAAAAGGGAAAGCCCCTAGGAATTAAAGGATGTGTTGATCTTCCATCCATCGTCCTATTAAGATTATTAAATATCTTGTCAATTTCGATGGTCTCCCTTAATTTACAATGATGGAAATGGTCAACCCTAGCGAGGACCTTGAAATCCTCTAAACATATATGTTTTGACTTTTCAACATGTTCAACTAAAGCATATGCAAATCCTATAATATCTAAAATCAACTTACTCCTCTTGAATCCTCATATATATATATATTATATATATATATATATATATATATATATAATATGTATGTATATTTCATTAGTGTTATAATATATATATAAAATCTTTGTTTCTTCATCTCGATTAATCAAAGTTGGTTATATATTAATAACTCCTTAAAATATAAAAAATATTATATTAATTTATCGATTACCACTCCATGAATGATACAAAAGCCGCCAAATTGATTTAGTGGAATTTTGTAATTACATACAGTTCAATATTTATAAGATTTCAATGCATCATAATAACAAGACTGCATAGCTAGCGTTCCTACTGCTTAGTTTAAATATAGTTAAATTAAAGTAAAAATATTGGCTCTAAAGCAATTGCATTATATAAAAATTGTGTTCTCCAACTCAAACATGCAGTTAATGTTGCATTGAATATAATTAATTTGCATTTACATTTGAAGTATATTAGTTAGCCCACCTAAAAATTTGGTTTTTGTGCAAATTGGAATAACATGTTCTCACATCTTTTTTTTAAACACTACGGTTAATCATATTAATAAAATAATTGTGGAACTAAATAAAACAACATTAAAAAATTATACAATTTCTTTTAAATATGGTAATGCTTATTGTTCAATATATAAAAATTGATTCAAATTCTTTTAGTTATTTTAATTATATATATTTATTATTTTTATTATGATTTTATTAATTATAATAATATATGTAACTAAAAAATAAAATGATTAAATTATGAACCTTAATCATCATTTCAATCATAAGAATTGTAATTTATTATGGAAATTTTTCAAGTTATAAATAAATTTTGTTACAATATTATGATTTATCAATATCATATGCAGAAAAACTATAATAAAACTTATTCTAGCTTATTCATAATATCAAAAAGAAAATCAAAATTCAGATTTTAATGTAAAAAATTTAATCATCCCATTAGTTAAATGCCTATTTCTTAAGGACAACAAATCCCTAGTTTGGTGAAAGGAAGTGGAAACGTTATTGGGCACATTGGTTAAAATGGGTTGAGTTCGACTCACATGCCACCTTGAGCATAAATATTAAAAAAAGGAGAAAAACCTAGAAAGTTAATTTTTATTTTGTTCTTGGTGCATTCTATGACAAGTGAATAATATGTAATCTGAGTGGAGTTCAAGAAAATCATATCAACAACCCACATCTTCATGCTTACATCAATTTGTTTATATCAACCAATCCTCACAACAAATTGGGGAAGAAAGGCCATTCAAATATGGCATGCAATATTCTCTGTGTATAATCTTTGTGTCTGGATTTTGTCCAGTAAGATTGTTATTGGCTTTTTTTATCACATTTATTTCTTTGTGTGACGATATTTATTGTTTTGTGTAGGTGTTGTAAAGTGGTTTAGCTTGTTGGGCTGTGGGGCCAAGCATATCATGGAAGCTTGTACCATGATTAATTGACTTGATGAGTGTTTTTCAGTATGAAACATACCGACCAAAAGTTTAGACATCGCATCCAAATACTTTCAGTGCTTCCTCGTCGAAACCCTCCTCTAATCAACAATGTTTCCTCCTAACACCCGCGAAAGCATTTTTCAATTATGAAACGTTAATAACAATCCTTTATGCTGATGTCCATGCTTAAGATTTGCTTGTACTCTTAAAGATTTTATCGTACTTTTCTGATTGTCTCTAATATTATGCCACGAATTTGCCGTTCCACAGAACAAATTTGACGACAGCCAATATCTATGACGCATTGACGGCCACACTGCTACCTACATAGCATTTTATCAACTTTGTCATACGTTGCAGTACAATATTACATGACCGATGAGCCGTATAGGCTTCAGGCCTGGCAAATCATCAGCAACATCATCATATCATGCAACCACAAATAACCAATCAAAACTAAAAGAAAATGAATTAAAACATTTTTAAAAATATATTATTTTTAGTTTGTAATGTAAACTTTGTATATAATGGTTTAATTTTAAGTCAAACTTAAAACTAATTTAATGTCAACGATATCTAGATTGTGATATATATGCCTGTGGCGGGATAATAAGAGGGGCTAGTTGTTGTTTGTATTATATGACATGTTTATGACTTTCAATGCAATATAATAATTAAAAGTACACGCTTTAGTTTGTATTCAGAGAATCCACGAGTCTCCTCTTAACACAACTATTGAATGGGAATTTGGATGAACAAAGAAATCTTTAAAATATGTTAAAAACTAATTGGCATAACTTTTATTGGCCAACCTTTTTTTCAACATAAAAAAAAGGTTAGGTTGGCCAAATATGTTATTTAAGGGGTAGAAGTTATTTCTAAAGAAAATTGTGTGATGAAGAGGTAAAAGGTTTAACGTTTCACGTGAACACTTCTCCATTACCAAGGACAAGAAACAAGAAACAATAAACATAGGTGAAGAGTAGTAGATCTAACCAATAAATAAGAAAGATACCAAAAGAATTAAAAAAAGACCGAGTAGATAAAAGAGATTGGAATTGAACAATTATAAATCTTATTTTGATAAAAAAATTTATAAATCAATCTTCTATTCAATCTTCAAAAAAGTGTACATCATTAACAAAAATGCAAGTAGTCTCACCCTGACTAGGTTTGTTGACTATTGCCAGTAGCAAGTGACAGTAGAACAAAACAACATAAAGTAACAAAGACCACAATTGAAAGGGCCAGAAGCACCAGAAGGCAAGAAAGATACATAAAACACCTGATATCAAATCAATCGTTAGAAGTGATGGAGGTTGGGTTGTATGGGGTTGTTCTAGGAGGTGGAGGAGGACAGAAGGCACATTGCACATGCTTTTCGCAATGGGCCATCCAGGCCTCCAGCTTTTCAAATTTCTCAGAGCGTAGATTTTGGTTGCGCAAGACCACCACCACATGTTCCAGGGTATGGCACTAAAAATAGTGCATCTTGTTCAACGTCGTGATAATGTCTACATGTTCCTCCTGCCTAACACACTCTATGGTAGCCAATCCATCGATAATTTTCTGGATGAGGTCCCGACAAAAATCCATGCAACATGTCTGTTGTTGCCCCCTTCCTCCACGGTGCACCACCCCCTAACTCTGTCCTCCTCCATGATGAGAAAACCCTCCTCGGTGCTAGCCTCTCATGGAGAGGCCACCTCAGCCACTAATTGAAACTCCCGAACCTTTGCCTCCCTGAACCTCCTAACCATCCTTGCAATTGCCACAAAATCTTCCTCCCCCACAGCCTGCTGAAGCCGACAAGCGAAGATGACCACCCCTAGAACCACCGCGTCTTGTATGTTTTCCACTAGATGTCGGGCTCATCAGGGATAGGCTTCTACCACCTACAAGGTTTGTCGAATTAGGATTTGGATGGGACAACCCGCACGAAATGCAAGGTGTTGGCCTCATTCCAATCTACTATAAAACACTGACCGAAAGAGAAATGGAGGGCTTCCCTCCTTCCACCACCAAGATCGTCTGCCTACTATTTGTGTTGAGTTGTTGGGTGCTCGGTCTCACCACCAACAACACATAACCACCAACACACTGCCCGCCACCCAGTCTTCCACCCATGGCGCATTATGCCACCAAGACAAAAATACCCTAGTTGAAGAACCAGTGAGGGAACCAAGAACAGAGTCTCTCCACACTCAAACATGCACCTCCCTACCCCAATTTCTTGGCAGAAGAATTCCCCACCCTATGTTGAACCATAGTTGCTCTAGGATAAATGAATTATCTCATCGACTTCTCCAAACCACTAAATGTATGCGTAGGCTTAACCAATACTTCACCAAGATATACCCTTGGGGGAACTAGAAGGACTGTTAACAGTAAATATCCACCTTTCCCACACCAGTCGCACTTGCGATTTAGCAATTTCCCTCTCCAACCTCACACACCAGAAGTCGTAATAACACCATTCACCATGTAGGATTTCAAAATTGAGCCAGGCCTTGTTTGGGTTATAACGTGCCTCCTCCCCAATCATGAACGCTCCCCTAACACCACCACTTGCATCGTACCCTTCAAGTGAATGTGTCACACACTCAAGATTCAATGCCCTTGATCTCAAGGTACTCGAAGAAGGCCTAGGGGCAGGCCTTTGTACCTGCATCCACATGCCCATCATCAATCCCTACATGGTCCTTCAGGGCTTGCAATCACGTCGTTCAACACCCCATAAAGAAATCTTAATTTGATGTTATTATTATATTCATATTTAATTTTATTATTATATTTAAAGCTTAATTTACTATTATATTCATAATTTTAAAAGAAATTTAAAAATAATAATTATAAATAATAATCTTAATTTATTATTATTTTTTTTTTTACAGAAATGGTTATAGGATTTCATTAGATACTTGGCATAAAGCCACAACTCAGTTTACAGATAATGGAGTTGATTTCTGAGCACCTCTCCAACAAGAGGATCAAGGCACATACACTTATGAATCGTCTCTTCTTACATTTTACAATGAGCTCTATTTCTGTTATTTGCCCGAGCTTGTGAATGCATACAAATTGCTTCAATAAAATGCAGTAAAACATGGAGGATTAAGGAATTGGGTCCCACGATGTTTCTTTGTCTCTGAGAATAGTCCAGCAAGTAACTGGACTTCTTTGTTTGCTTCAATGTCTACCTCTTTGTTATTTATTCTCAGCACATGGAAAAATTCCAATTTCAGGGGCTTTGCCATATCTTTGACTCTTGTGATCGTCCTTGCAAGATGCAAATCTGCTAGAGTAGAGTTTGTCGCCATTGTTTTGATGATGACCTGCGAATCGCCAAAAACATTAACCTCCTTAAGTCCCAACTCTTTAAGCAGCTTGATCCTTTGGAGAAGGGCCAACACTTTAGCTTGCATGCTAGAGGAGTGGTCGAGTCCCCAAGCATATATGTGAGTTCCTTATGTATTTATTATGAGCCCTCCCGTGCCAGCGATTCTTGGATTTCCCTTGGCTGCCCCATCAAGGAAGAGAGAGGGAATTTTTTGCGTGGCAATCCAGGACTGAAAGTCTTCTTCATTTTTTCTAATTTGCCATTCTTTGGGAGAAACGGGGATGGTGATCGATTTTTGGAATTGGAGACTAAGTGCAGCACCCAACTCGATGTCTTGTTGGCATAGATTTGAATTATCCATTCTGTCTCTCAGGCATTCATTTAGCTAACATTTTATTGTGGTTGCAACAAGTCCGAAATCCTACTCTTTGTTTCTGAATATCCTTCTATTCCTCTCTAACCAAATCTTCCAACTGATGAATTTGGGAAGAGCAGTCCAAGCTGCTAAGATTAGTTTGTTTTTTGGGTATGGACCTGGGTATCTGGCTAGCCATCCTGAAAACAGATTCGGGATAGTGCAGGGGAGAGAGAAGCTAGATTTCCAAGCTCCTAGAAGCTCTTGCCAGATATGGGTTGCAAATCTACACTCCAGCATGAGATGAAGGGTGGATTCAAGCTTTTCATTACATAACATGTAGCTTGAAGGGCCAAAAAATCCCCTCTTCTGCAACCTGTCATTCGTTAGAATTTTTTTATGGCAGAGCAACGAACAGAAATGAGCAATTTTCGGGATGGAGGGGAATTTCCATATCCCAATCCAAGGAGCAGGGTCTGGCTAAACGTATGGCCTTTCCAAGCTTTTAATGTACCCTTGTGCCACCAAATAACCTTCACGCTACAGACCCCAACCTCAGGCATCTTTCCTCCAATCGTGAATGGGAGCCAGCCCGTGCAGGAGGTTATAGAGCTCTGCGCAGTCACTTTGGAGAGCAGGAGGGACTGGGAGCTGCTTCCAGCCTGTCTAGCTATTACCACTCCAGCACGATATATCCCACAATGAGATAATATGGGCATCTGTCATCCATATCCGCAACGCGTGCAAGGGGTTTGTTTCAGCCAGCGGGGGCTTGTTTGTGATGCGATCTTCCCAAAGGTTAATGTATTGGTCATTCTTAGGGATCTAGAAGGCCTGCGCATTCACTAATGGAGCTGCTTTGTTGCTAAGAATGCTGAAGGGAGATTTGAGGTGGGATTTGGGCTTATCCAAGCAGCGAAGTCGCTTTCCTCTGAAGTATTTTTTCCATAATGCTAAATGTGCCTAGCTTGGATTGGGAGCTATAATTCTCCAAATCAGTTTCACTCCCATGGCTAAATTTTGAGCACAGAGGTTTTTAAAATTCAGTCCTCTCTCCTGAAGTGGCTTGGAAACAATTTCCCAGTTTACAAGTGGGATTTTCTTTTCATTTTGCTTGCCTCCCTTCCAGAAAAATTTTCTAATAAGGTTGTCCATCTTCTTGAGAATACCCATAGGTGCTAAGAGAACAAAAAATTGGAATAATGGAAGACTGCTAAGGACTGCTTTGCCTGCAATATTGAGCCAGGAGGATCCCCAGGCTTGCATTTTTATTTTGAATTTCTCTAGATGAGGGTTCCAATCTTTTCTCAAGGCCCTCTTGAGGAAGATAGGAAGGCCAAGATATTTGAAAGAGGTCCAATTTGAAGAGGATGCAAAGCCTAGACATCTAGCAATGGAGTTTGAGGAAGATGGAGAAATATTCCAGCAATAAATATGGCATTTCCCATTATTTAATTTGTTGCCTAAGACTTCAAAGAAATCGTCCATCACTTCTTTAAATCTGGCAGCTGAAAGTGAAGTTGTAGCCCCTAGCAATAAGGTGTCATCAGCGAAGAGGGAGTGGTTGATTTTTTTTACCCCTCTTGCTATGTGAAGCCCAACTATTTCTTGGTCTTGCTATTTCTTGTCTAGATAAAAGCTGAGGACAGAAGTTTGCAACACAAAGAGGAGGGGTGAGAGGGGGCACCCCTGCCTCAACCCTCTAGAGGCTTTGAAGAAATCTGCAGCCCTACCATTTACCAAGGGAGCAATCCAGGGCTCTGAAATACAAGCCAGAATCCAGTTTATAAATTTTAGTCCAAAACCCATCTTGTGCAGAACATCCATCAAAAAACTATGTCTAACTTGATCAAATGCATTTGCTAGGTCGATCTTGATGACCATAACTTTTTCTTTTCTATTATCACCAAAATAGGATCCTGATAGGCTGTTGATTAGACTATCTCAGTGTAACTATTTCAAACCAATCTTTTAGCGAAGGATTAGCCTCCTTAGCCTGAGGGGGATCTCTCAAAGGGTTAATGATATTGATTAAAGATATGGATAGATGGTTAACTCTATGGTTTTATGATTTTATAGGTTTATAGGTTGAAAGATGAAGGCTGGCTACCATTGGGCTATGGATTCAAAGTATGTTTCAGTACCACAACAAGATCAGCTTAACATGAAAGTCAAGGCATAAAGAGTTTTTACACATTAACAAAACAAAGATACAGTGCAAGGAAACACAATTTATAAATACATGAAGGAAGTTAGAGCATCATTGATGAGTTCATGAGTAACATGTATTCATACCACTGCAAGTAAGTGAAAGAGGAAAGCCATGAGACAATAGGACATTAAAAGCTCTCTTTGAATCCTGAGTAGTGAAGCCAAAACATTCTACCTAGCATGAAAGTGAAGGCATTATAGAGTTCAAGTGCAAAAATGCAAATATAAAACAATGAAACACGATT
Source organism: Pinus taeda (assembly GCA_000404065.3). NCBI lineage: Eukaryota > Viridiplantae > Streptophyta > Pinopsida > Pinales > Pinaceae > Pinus > Pinus taeda. The sequence continues at coordinate 127,907 of APFE031311069.1, read as the reverse complement.
AGTTTATCTATGAAGGAAGTTAGAGCATCATTGATGAGTTCTGAGTGTCATAAGTAAACACCACTACAATATAAGTACTGGAAGATGCCATCAAAACAAGAACATACAAAAGCTCTTCATGAATCTTGAGTTGTCTAAGTAGAAACTCTGCATTAGGTTAAAAATATACACAGTCTGCACATAAAGTAGCAGCTGGGCCAAAAAGTCTCCATCCCTTTGCTAATTCGACCTCTTGCTTTATATATAGCATTTAAAACATGTATTCCCTCATCCCTCATCAAGATAATTCGAATTTCTATTATTGACACCTATTCTAACCATAAAACATACTATTAAATACAAGTGACAGCTAACTAATTGTCTTAGAGTCATAATACAATTAGGAGTACAACTCCTCGTTATGACTAAACCACCTTAACTAAACATTGAATACATTCTTTGATAGCTGCAACCTCATGAGGTCAAATTTGATGAAGCCTCCCACGTTGTCACCTTACTGTTGATGATAAACCCTAGAAATTAGGGAACATGTTTCCCTGTTTTTAGGTTTAGGATCCTTGAAATTGGCACGTGGGACAAAACCTTAATCTTCTCATCCATGACATATTTTACGAAACTGAAGGAGGTTTTTGTATTCCATGTTGTCTAGAACAAAAACCTCTCTTTGTTTTTTAGAACACTTCTCCAGCTGTTCAGTCTCTGTCCTTGAAAAACATGTGCAAAACAGGAAAAATATGTTCTCTAAAATTAGGGTTTCAAAGAAATCTTAGTATCTCCCAAATGATAACACTTATGAATAAAGTGAGATAGTTTATTGTAGCTGGAGATTTTATGAAGAGAAACCTCCTTCAGAATTCCAAAATACCTTTTCCTATGACCAGAAATTGATCTTGAAAAAGACTGCTAAAACCAAAAGACAAAGCTTAGCTTTCAGCAGTTTCGTAGCACAAGTTTAACCATAAATTTCTCCTACCTAATAACGAATTTGAAGAACATGAAAGAGGTTTTTGTAGTTTAGTATGTTAGGAAGAAAAACCTCTTTCGGTTTTCAAAATTGAGTTCTTAGATGCTCAGGAACCCTTTTGGAAGTTGACTAGTAAAAGCAGAAAACATAGTCTTTTATGCTGAAACTGGGTTTTTGAGTGGTTTTGTAGCGCAAAACAGGTTTTTTACACTGTCTGTGCTATGAAAACATGGATTCATAGCTAATTTCAAAAATTTTTCAAAATGATGTGAGATATGACTTCTAAACACATGGTGAGGCTTCTAGGACATGGAATGAGGTTGTCAAACTTTATTTGGAAAAGAGAATGACACTATTGAGATGAGATGTCTCAAATCCTATTATAAGACAATGACTAGAAACAAGGCAAACTTTCCAAAGTTTAGAAACAAAAATTTTAGGGTGATAACATTTTCGATGCAGGTTGGAGTGGATTGCCTCTTGGACCAAAATGAAATTGTCCACTATCTGTCTGCCATGAATGAATCCTCCTTAGTTCTCCGGGATGATTTTGGGGAGAATGTTCCTCAATATGTTCGCTATAACTTTGGTTATCACTTTGTATCCAATTTTGCATAAGGAGATCGGGCAGAATCTGTTGAAGGAACTTTCTCCTTTTTCCTTGGGGATAAGAGCGAGGAATGCTGAATTTGTGCAGCCTCCAATTTTCTATCAATCTTGGGATTTTAGGATCATTTTAAGGAACTCCTTCTCCACAATCTGCCAACAGGTCTGGAGAAATCTGGCTGTGAAACCATCCGGTCCTGGGGATTTGTCGGGGCCCATATCAAAGAGAGCATCCTTGACTTCATTTTTGTTGATTTTAGCTTCTAACAGTTGATTCATTCTAGCAGTGATAAGGTGGGGAACTACATCCAGAAGTTTAGAACTATGGCCAGCCTCCATTCCCTCACTATACAGATTCTTAAAATGATCGGAAGCTACCTTTTTTATGTTGGTAAAATCCTTTAGGATGTAGTTCTCTTCTTTAATTTTAGAGATGAAATTAGAGCATTTCCTAGCTTGAGCTTTCTTATGAAAAACAGAGGAGTTTCTATCCCCTGCTTTGAGCCAAAGGCTTCTGGATTTAAGCCTCCATAATTCTTCCTCGGCCAAGCAAGCCTTGTGTAATTTTTGCTGAAGTTGCGTCTCCTTGACCAGATCTTCTTTTGTGATTTCAGTTTCTTCTAGGTGAAGATGGTGCAGTTCTAAGGAGCTTTGGATTTTTTTCCTTTCAGTTGCAGGATTGGGAAAGGTCTTGGCCTAGCTTTTCAGCATTGCTTTTACTCTTCTGAGTTTTTCTTCCCAAACAAAAAATGGGGAACCCTTGACTAGATCCTTCCAACAATCCCTAACCTTTTGCATGAAATCAACCTCTTTGATCCATAAGGGACTGAATCTGAAAGGGATAGGGCCCAGGTCCTTGGGAGCCAACAACTCAAGTCTAATGGGCTTGTGATCCGAAACACTGTTGCGGAGGATGTGCATTCTAGCCTCTAGACCGAGAAGAATAAAGGAGCTTTGAACAAGAAATCTATCCAGTCTTGCAGCTATATGACAAGGGCCGACTCTCTTATTTGACCAAGTGTACTTACCAGTAGAAAGATTGATGTCTAGCAGGTCCCAGTCCTGCGTGAGATCCTCCACCCATTCCCTTGCCAAATCCCTTACAATGTTGCCTCCTCTTTTTTCTGACGAGAGAAGGGTGGGATTGAGGTCTCCAACGATGATGATATTTTCCAGATTCTCTAGGTCTACCAGATTTTTTATGGAGTCCCAGCAAATATTTTTCTCCCCTGCATTATTAGGAACATACACATTGAATAGACAAATGATCTCCTTGGTAACTAGGTATTGCATCTTTAAGAAAATCCAATGGGTATTTAAAGTCTTAGAGATTATTGAGAATTTTTTGGGATTCCAGAGTGATCCAAGACCTCCCAAGGCTCCACGAGTAGAGATAGCTTGTGCTCCACTTTTATTCCAAATTTTTTTACTTACTTGGAGGAAAGTTGTATCCTCCATTTTGGTCTCCTAGATGAGGAGGATATCTGGGGCTTCCAATCTTGCTAAACTTTTATTGCTTCTTCCTTAGCTCTAGTGCCCATACCCCTACAATTCCAGGAGACGATCTTCATCATTTATTTTTGTTATGGTGAGCTCCCTTGAAGCCCTGAGGTTGATTCCTCATCGTCTTCGAGGTTTTTGCCAGTAGCTTCTCTAGAGTTGGTTGGTTGCCCTAAAGCTTGTCTTTGTAGGTTTCTTGCTCTCTTTTTTCCCTGGCAGACTTGCGTCCTCTTGTGGATCTTCTGGGAGAGGATTGAGAATCTCCTATTTATCCTTCTTCTTCTTATTCCTCATATTCTTGGACTTCCTCCTCCTCTTCCGAGAGCTTCCCTTTGGATCTCTCTGCGGCACTTCCACCTTTGATCGAGACGGAGGGGGAAGCTTTGGTAGGAGAAATTTCCCTTGGGATCTCAACCTCTTGGGAGGTCACGGTTTCAGATCTTAGGAGTTCAAATTTGTTCCCTTGTCCTTCCATGGTTGGTTGTTGAGCAAGACCCGTCTGAGGGGCTTTAACATTTGCATTTGTAGTCTTCTTATGCAAGGTCTTGGTGCGCTTGACTTGGTTCCAACATTTTTCTTTCCCTTTTTCTTCTGCCCCATTGGACGGACAACCTCTAGCAAAATGGCTGTAGACGTGGCATTTTCAGCATTTGAAGGGTAGCTACTCATAGTTGAGTTTTTGCACATGAGTGCAGGGACCTACTATGATTTTGATGGCTTCTGGAAGCCCCACCTCTAGATCTACCTCCACCTAGATTATGGCGCAGTTGTATTGGTCTTTACTGTTAGCTCGATCTATAAATTTGCCTAGAGTGTTGCCTATGTGCTTCAATGAATCCCAATTCCAATAATGCATTGGGAGGTTGGGGAGTCTCACCCACATCAGGACCACTGTGGAGCATCCACTGCCAGATCCAAGTCTGGCGTCCATTTATTCAGATATAATCCTTGAGGTCCCATGAAGTAAGGTCCATTTCGGAAAATCAAATCCTTGTCCTCTTTTGCAGTGAACTCAAATAGAAAGTAGCCTCTCCCGAGAAAGTATGAGGTTACTCTATTTTTAATCAAGGGTGCCCAATTCTTGGCGACCCAGTTCTCTGTGGATTTAGGGGAAGGCTAAAGCCCTATGAACTGGCCGACTAGGGCTCGATCTGCGAGAGACAGAGTGACTTGGATCGGCCCTTCTAGCGAGAGAGAAATCGCGGGGGTGTCATCCAGTTTCTTCACAAACTTTGCAGCTTCGACTTTCTTCTTCTTAGGCAAGGATGCAAGCAGAGAGATGAATGCTTCAGAGGTAGAAGGCAGAGGAGGGGAGATGGGTGGCCCCTGAGGAGAACCCAACACCTCCTTGGAGGTGGCGACCTTGGGTAAGGCCCAGCCAAAGCAATTAGTGGCAGGCGGCCGCGACCTATAGCGCAGACCTAAACTCCTCAGTGGTATCGCACATGCTATTGCAGAGCTTTCCTAGTGACCAATTTTTCTAGGTCATGATATATGTTGGGTGCAACTTTTAAGCATATTTTAGACACCTCTTTCCCCATTTTTAACCATTTTCTAATAATCTTAATTTATTATTATTATTAAAGTAAATTAATAATTTATTTGGTTTAGGATAATATTAATTATAACTTAGGCCTTCATCATATTTTAAAATTTTTTAAGAATAATACATACTATGCATTCATATTATTTATTATTATTTTATATTATTAATAATTATTATGTAGTATTTTATTATTAATAGATTAAAAATTAATATTAATATTGAATATATTTATATAGTCATAGGAATTTATTATGTAATAAGATAGGATGATAAAAATAAGTTATAAATTAATAACATTTATCAAAATCCTACAATTGTTTCATTTCAATTACAATTTTATTAATATCATAATCAAACAATTGTCTGTAATCAAATTATTGTGATATTATTTATTTCATAATATTTTTTTGTAATAAAGATACTTTATTTATAAATAAATTTAATATAATAAACTAGTGGATAGTAAGTGGGTAATTCGCATCACTTTTCTTGCATCAAGTCAATAATTAAAGCGTTATTTACAATATAAGTTTATAGAATTTGGGTTTAGGTTATTTATTATTACAATATTTTTTATTTATATTATATATATGTGTTTTAGGGTTTTTGGGATGTGTTTTTCAGACGTTTTTAGGTGTAGATTTTTTGTCGGTTACAATGGATAGATTTTTGTCAGTTACAAGTTGACCTCCTTTATATGGAATGATCTTGGGGTAAATCGGCCCTCCTCAAAATATGGTTTGTGGATTTCGATTCAAAGCCGAAGCCATTAAAAACCTAAAAAATATGGGTTGCTCTTACGTGGGCTCGCACTTGTCTTTTGGTGAAAAGGTATTTCAAAACCATCAGAAACAAGCTAGCTAAATTTATTGGTGCTTTGGATGATTGTTTCTTCAAGGACGATCGACGAGTTGCATGGATAAATATTAAGGTTAACATGAAAGAAGGTTTTTATGAAGAGATAAAGTATATTTTCAGAGGGATGAAATGTAATGAATTTGTTGACTATTGGAAAATATTGTTTTGGTGTTTTGTCTATTGTAAAGTAGGTCATTTGGTTTTATGTGTCCGGTGTTTTCTTGCATATTTCTAAATTAGCATATCTGTAAACTTATGTTTATTGGGATCGTCTTTCTTTTGACGCCTCACAGGCTGCTACTTTTTGTATCTTATGTACTTTATCAGGCTTCTTATATTGTCTTAATATAATTTATATCGCTTTTTCTTCTGGGAAAAAAAAAAAAAAAAAAAAAAAAAAAAAAAAAAAGGTCATTTGGCCATAGATTGTGACCAGAAACCGATTGATTATGCACCTTCATGTAAAATATGGATAAAAGGCTGGCAAATTAGGAGCGTCCTTAATCTGAACAAAATGATAAGGAAAATTTTATTCTCTGACTAGTGAAATTATCAAATCTCCTCCTATCTCGTGTACTAAATCACAATCAAGTAATTTCTTGCCTCCCATTTGGTCAATTCATTATTGCATGTGGATGTTGTAAAATCTCCTAAAAATCTATCATCTCCATCGAATGTTTTGGAAATTCCTAATGTCGTCTCTTCTCCTAACCCATTCGCTCCTGCACCCAATTCTTCATGAATTGGGACAGAGCCCCTTGTCCCCTCTTCCCAAATTATGCTTTACTCAGCCTCATCCATAGAGTCTTCAAATGGTTCTTTTTCATTACACAAGGAAGGGGACATATCTAATAGCTATGGGTTTCCTACTAAGGGGATTATTGAATACAAGAATTATGCTTTGAGATTGAAGTTTAAATAGCCTTCCTCTTATAATGGTGGTATTTCCTCTCACGTCCCAAAGGTGGGACATGTAGGCAAGAAAGTCCCACCTCTCTAAGGCACAATAACGCTCTAATGAGAACATCTAGTTAGGGAATCAAAATACCATCATCGAAGCGCTTAGAGAAAAGAAAGCCTAAGAATGAGCTCAAAAATGATTTTGTTATCGCTAAAATGTTTACATACTGATAACTCCATAAAATATTAATTTATTGATTACCACTCCACGAATGATATAAAAGCCGCCAAATTGATTTAGTGGAATTTTGTAATTACATACAATTCGATATTTATAAGATTTCAATGCATCATAATAACAAAATCGCATAGCTAGCGTTCCTACCGCTTAGTTTAAATATAGTTAAATTAAAGTAAAAACATTGGCTCTAAAGCAATCACATTATATAAAAATTGTATTCTCCAACTCAAACATGCAGTTAATGTTGCATTGAATATAATTAATTTGCATTTACATTTGAAGTATATTAGTTAGCCCGCTTGAAAATTTGTTTTTTTGTGCAAATTGGAATAACACGTTCTCACATTTTTTTTTTAAACACTATGGTTAATCATATTAATAAAATAGTTGTGGAACAAAATAAAACAACATTAAAAAATTATACATTTTTTTTTTAAATATGGTAATGCTTATTGTTCAATATATAAGAATTGATTTAAATTGTTTTAGTTATTTTTAATAAATATAATAAAATGATTAAATTATGAAACTTAATCAAACATAAGAATTGTAAATCTATTATGGAAATTTTTAAGTTACAAATAAATTTTGTTACAATATTATGATTTATCAATATCACATGTAAAATAACTATAATAAAACTTATTCCTACCTTACTCATAGTATCAAAAAGAAAATCAAAATTCATATTTTAATGTAAAAACTTTAATCATCCCATTAGTTAAATGCCTATTTCTTAAGGACAACAAATCCCTATTTTGGTGAAAGGAAGTGGAAACGTTACTAGGCACATTGGTTAAAATGGGTTGAGTTCAACTCACGTGCCACCTTGTGCATAAATATTATAAAAAAGAGAAAAACCTAGAAAGTTAATTTTTATTTTGTTCTTGGTGCATTCTATGACAAGTGAATAATATGTGATTTGAGTGGAGTTTAAGAAAATCGTATCAGCAACCCACATCTTCGTGCTTACATCAATTTGTTTATATCAATCACAACAAATTGGGGAAGAAAGGTCGTCCAAATATGGCATGACATATTCTCTGTGTATAATCTTCATGTCTGGATTTTGTCTAGTAAGATTGTTATTGGCTTTTCTTATCACATTTATTTATATATGTGACGATGTTTATTGTTTTGTGTAGGCGTTGCAAAGTGGTCTGGCTTGTTGGGTTGTGGGGCCAAGCATATCATGGAAGCTTGTACCATGATTAATTGACTTGATGAGTGTTTTTCAATATGAAACATACCGACATAAAAAAATTCCGCCCCGCGCCCGCTCTGCGCCTGCGCGCAACCCTAGCCGCCCGCGCCTGCGACCCCTGCCTCCCTCATGGCGCCTGGAGGCGGCCCCGAGGCCCCTCCTCCCCTCCCTCCGGAAGTAGCAGCCTTCAAGGCCCTGGTTACAGCCTCTGGCAAACGCCCGGTTTCAGGTCCGCAGCAGAAATTTGTTAAGAAGCTGGACTGCATCCCCAAGGTCGCCCTCCCTGAAGAAGAAATTTGTAGGTCAGCTCTGAATCTTGCCGAGAATGGGCTGATCGGCCAGTTCACCGGGTTGTGGCCGTCCCCGAGAACCGTCGAAGATTGGGTCAAAAGGAACTGGCTCCCTCTGGTCAGCGAAGGAATCAAGATTTATTTTGTGGGCAAAGGGTTCTTTGTCTTTCTGTTCGACAAACCAGAAGACAGAGGCCTGATCTTCAGAAACGGACCATATTTCATGGGGCCTCAAGGACTCTACCTGAATAAATGGTCAACAGATTTCGATCCAGCGCAAGATGTGCCTAGGGCGGTTCCGGTCTAGGTGCGCCTTCCGCATCTCCCCTTGCACTGTTGGAACCAAGGCTCATTACAATCAATAGGAAACGCTCTGGGAAAATACATCGACCAAGCCCCAAGGAAGGATCAGTATTCATGCGCCCGGATCTGTGTGGAGGTCGATTTGGAGATTGGATTACCTGAAGCGATCCAGCTAACGGTGGCAAACTGGTCTCACATTCAAAAGCTTGACTATGAGCAGTTGCCCTTTAAGTGCCGTTTCTGCCATGAGTATGGGCATTTTGCCAGATACTGCAAAAAAAGAAGTGAGGAGACAGCAGAAAAGGAAAAAGAAGACCAATGGAAGCAGGCAAAGAAGACATCAGCAAACAGGCAGAGTAACAAAAGCAAGGCCAAAGGGCCCGAGAGCAAAGTAGACAGCGGAAGCACAGGTAACCATAATGCCGAAAGCAGCGAACCAAAGGCCAACGAGGGAGATAAAAATCCTTTCGAAACCCTCGCGCCTCCCCCGGATCCCCCGGAAGCAGAGGAAGAAGTACCATTACAGCCTCCCATTATGGAAGCCCCAGATCCAGGCAATACTCAAAGTACCCACACAAGCAAAATATCTTCTCCATCATACGTAGAGATAATAAAAAAGAAGAAGAACCCAATAGAGAATATTGGGTCATCAAATGACGAATCTCATGAAAAGTCAGCAAAAAGGGTTGGACGAAGAACTAACAAAGAAACCAGAGAAGAGGAGTCAGAAAAACAAAAAACTCTTGGCAGCCAAGCAACAATCAAAATGACCCTAGGGAGAACTGTCAGGCCGAGGACCTCCAAAGGAGGAGGACCTACCCCTTCAAGCGGTAAATGATGCAGATGATCTCTTGGAACTGTAGGGGTCTGGGTAATCCTAATAAGGCAGAAGCAATCAAAGATTTATTGAAGATAGAGACCGCGGACATCCTTATGCTCCAAGAGACCAAAGTAGAAGGGGAAACCCTTCTAAACACCAGCATCAACAAATGGAAATTTGACTCAGGCAAGGCTGTCAGTGCAAGGGGAACAGCTGGAGGCCTAGGCACTTTATGAACGAAAAGTTTCTCCTTAGAACGATCTTCAACAACTCAACACTGGATCTTCACTGAGTTGCGCCACAATGTAAGCAATCTTCCCCTCGCCCTGTTTAACTTACATGTACCAGTTCATTATGAAGAGAAGAAAGAATGCTGGAGGTCGCTTTCAGAGTTTTTAGAGCAAATCAGTGCTTCAAATCTGGTTATAGGGGGGGACCTGAACATAATCTTAGATCTCAAAGAAAAGAAAGGAGGGATACAGTCCAAAGACCCTTTCAGCAGAACAGTGGGCAGTTTGATCCAGCGTTGGGACCTGGTGGATCTCAAACCAGTGAAAGGCAAATTCACCTGGACAAATAATAGATTTGGAGATAATCACATAGCAGCCAGACTTGACAGGTTCCTTATCAACAACTCACTAATGATGGACAACAGAATCGTCTTCTCAAAAATCCTTCCAAAACTCACTTCGGACCACAAACCAATTCTCTTATGTCTAAAGAAGGAAGAAGAATTAGGCCCCCTCCCATTCCGTTTCAGCCCTCTCTGGGCAGGCAAGGACGGGTTCATGGACACAGTTCAAGCGGCATGGAGAATGGACGTCAATGGGTCCCCAAGCTATGTGTGGGAACAGAAATTGAAGAACGTTAAATCAGCCCTTAAAGTATGGATTAAGAAATCCATACAATCCCCCAACAGGCAGCGGAAGGAGGCGATCTCTCATTTGGAAGGTATTCAATTCGAAATGGAGGACAAGTTTCCCTCGGCCTCAGAGTTTGCCCAAGAAAAATCGGCTCAAAAGAACGTGTATTGCTCCTTCAGGAAGGAAGAGGAGTATTGGCGTTTAAAATCCCGAAGCTTGTGGCTTAAATCCGGGGACAGGAACACCACATACTTTCACAAACAATGCAGGGCCCGCCTCTCACGCAACCACATTGCAGAAATCACCAGCTCCAGCGGTCAGGTCTTCAAAGGTTTCGCTCAAATTCAAGAGGCAGCGACAAATCACTTCAAGAATCTTCTTAGCGCAGAAAGAAATGGTGAGGAGGAAGACGAAAAAGATTTTCTCTCAGTCATCCCTAGCCTAGTTAGCGAGGAAGACAATGCCTCATTGACGAGTCCTGTAACAGAAGAAGAGATCACCAACATCGTTTGGTCGATGGACCCAGACAAGGCCCCAGGTCCCGATGGGTTCTCAATTCATTTCTACAGGATCTGTTGGGAAATCATAAAACACGATCTCTTTAGAATGATAAGAGGAGTCTTGAAAAAGGCAAAAATGGGAGGAGGCACAAAATCCACATTTCTAGCTCTAATCCCCAAGGAAACTAATCCAAGATCGTTTGACAGATACAGGCCGATCTCCTTGTGCAATTCATCTTATAAAATCGTGGCCAAACTGCTAGCTAATAGGATCAAGCCTCTCCTTCAAAAGCTTATCTCCCCAGCGCAAGGAGGTTTTGTGAAAGGTAGACAAATCCTCGACAATGTCATTCAAGTCCAAGAGGCCCTCCACTCCAGCTATGCTCGGAAGGAACAAGGTATGATAATCAAATTAGATATGAGTAATGCTTTTGATCGTGTTAACCGATCCTTTTTGTTCAGGGTCCTAGAAGCCTTCGGGTTTTGTCAAGATTTTATAAACATAATCAAAGTCTGCATCGACAGTGTTTGGATTGCACCATTGGTGAATGGGAGGCCATCAGAATTTTTCTCTGCCTCCAGGGGTCTGAGGCAAGGCTGTCCCTTGTCCCCCTTTCTATACATTCTGATGGCGGACTCATTAAGTAAAAAATTATCTCAGGAGCAACAATGTGGTTCCATCCCCGGCATCAGAATAGTGCAAGATATTCCTTCAGTGAATCATGCTTTATTTGCTGATGACGCTCTCTTGCTTGGAGGCGCTTCCCTGAGAATGGCTAAGGCCTTCAAGTCTACCCTCCAAAAATTTTGTAGTGTTTCAGGTGCCCTTATCAGCGAAAGGAAGAGCGCAGTCTATGCTTGGAACACTGATCAGCAAACCATTGACAGGATTGCCAGCGAACTGGGCTTCATAGGTTTTGCAGAATGGGATAAAATCAAATACCTGGGTCTTCCGTTGACGATGGGATCCAACCGGAACAATCTGTGGGAGGAGGTAATCTCCAAGTTCAATAAGAAGATAGCTGCATGGGGCGGAGTCTGGCTCTCCTCTGGAGGAAAACTCACCCTCATCCGGTCGGTTCTTTCTGCGCTGCCTACCTTTCAAGCTTCTCTGCTGTTGGCTCCAAGGCAAATAGCAGACCAAATCACATGCCTTATCCGGAACTTCCTGTGGAGCGGAGGTAAGGGGAACAGTAACAGATTTCACCTTGTCAACTGGGAACTGGTGAAGCGTCCAATCAAGGAGGGCGGCCTGCAAATTAGAGACCCTCTTCAAGCTAATTTAGCGATGGGCTGTAAGATTCTGTGGCAAATAACCTCTGAGCCTATGCACCCAAACAGCCAGATCTTCATTCACAAATATCTAAGGAATAGATCGATCACCACCTTCAACCCATCCTCTTCTCCTAAAGGAACTTTGGCGTGGAGACTCTGCTGTAGAGGGCTCGAATTCTTCAAAATGCATTTGTATAAAGTACCTGGCAATGGCAAAACGACTTGGCTGTGGAAAGACCGTATCATGGGCCACCCCCCTCTCTCTGAGAATAATGAAATTGCAGGAATACGAGCTTGGTTAAGATCAAGAGGGATTAGAAAAATCGAGGACCTGGTTGAATGGGACGAAGACGGCAATTGGAAGTGTTGGAATCTGCCCAACATTCCTGAACATTTAATCGACCAATCAAACTTAATCATAGCTGAGATCGCAGATTTCGCCCCTATCCATAAGAATGAGGAAGACTCTTGGGGTTGGGGTCAATCAGGGGTCTACTCAGCTAATCAAGGGTACATTCAAATGTAGAATAAAAAAGACTCAGTGCACCCGGAAGGAGTGTGGAAGCTGATATGGGAGTGCTTCAGTATCCCGAAGATTAACTTCTTTTTCTGGACCCTGTTCCATAACAAAATCCTCACTGGCGAGAACCTCTGTAAACGAAACATTGCTGGTCCTCATCGGTGTGTGTTTTGTAAAAAAGCGTTGGAAACCTCTGCTCATATATTTCTCGAATGTGAATTTGCTCAAAAAACCTGGTCTAGTTTCTTAGCCAGTCTGGAAGTTAGACCCCCAGCGAACAGTTCAATCTCAGAAATGTTCTTGTCCTGGAAAGCCAGATATCCCCACCGCATTGCTGCCAAGTCACTCTGGTCCAAGGTGTGGGTTGCTGTCCCGAAGTATGTTCGCTGGAAAGTGTGGCTCTCCCGGAATGAAACTATCTTTAATCAAACAGAAACACCAGCCGAAAAGGTTGCAGAAAAAGCCAAGAATCTATTAGTAGAGACATTGAGACAGACCAGTGTAAGAGACAATACCTTAAGAGATGAAGAAAAAGCATGGCTGGGCGACTTCACTCCAATTATGAGTCCTCCTTCAGTCTCTCGTCCTCCCCTCAAGGAAAAGTGGCAGATTCGAGATAATGCAGAAGGCTTTCAGAAGTGGTGGAAAACTCAGGGTAAATGCACTATATTTTTTGACGGAGCCTCAAAAGGCAATCCAGGCAGGTCAGGAGCGGGGGGGATCATTTACTATCCAAACGGAAGTAAAGAGTGTTTCAGTTGGGGTCTCGGAATAAAAACTAACAATCAGGCAGAAGTTCTAAGCCTATGGAAAGCCTGTCAACTCGCCAGGGGAAAAGATCCTAAGGAGATAGCAGTGTTCGGAGATTCAGAACTGCTAATCAAAGCCTTAAGGAAAAACAAAAGGCTCAATGATCCTGTACTGAATAAACAGATCCTAAGAGTGTCCAGACTCTTGAAGGAATTCCCTTCAGTCCAAATCTTCCACATTCTCAGAGAATTGAACTCAGAAGCCGACTCTCTGGCAAACATCGGATGCAACCACGAAAAAGGTATGATAAGTATAAATTCAGGGGAGGTGGTAATGGCAGTCATCCCTTAATCAGAGTTGCGTGCAAGGAGTTCTTCTGCCACTGCCTGAAAGATCCGGGAAAGGTCTGCCAGTAAGTGAAAAGAGCAGGAGGTCTTCAGCTTCTAGATTCATCTTCCTCCTTGTATGAGTTCTTGATCCAGGGGAAAAGTTGTCATCTTCTCAGGCCCTGAAAACAGAGGAGAGGCGCGCTGTCTTCTATGAATTAGCCCAGTAGACTGAAATTATCGTGTAAAATCTTGTCTTGTCTCGAATCATGTTGGTCATTATAAGTGAAATCTAGGCGTTACATTGGTGCCTTGGTTAAGCATCTGCTTCTCCTCTAGTCACATTTATATGTCTTAGTGACACTATGGTTCAAATATGTGACTAGCCTGCGTGTTTTTCCTCCTTGGTTGCAACACTTCCACCTCAGAGGAACTACAAATAAAAAATGTGACTTTTATTGCACTTGATGTTGCAACTTGTGTGCGCATATTTGGCAGCCAATGTGCTAAGGAACAAAATCAATGAGGAGCAGGTCGCCGGGCTCTTCTTGCAGTTTGGCTCGATTTTGGATGGTTTTCTAGGGGGAGCAGACTCTGATTCCAAATCAATGAAGTGTCCAGCTAGCTCCGTCCTCATTCCAGCTCAGCTCTCAATCAATTCTGAACATAGGAAGCGGCATTCTCCATTCAGTTGAAGTGCGAAATTTCCAAGCCTGAGTTACAAGCAGGTCTCCTTCTTGCAAAGAACAGGGGTGGCGATTTTATTTCACAGGCCCAGGATAAAGAAATGAGGAGCGTTGGTAGTCTAAGCTAGAAGGAATGGTAGTTGATCTCTAATCCCCTTATAGATAATGCTCTGTAGCAGAATTCGCCGAGCACAGATCAAGAATTGTAAATTTGCTTTTGACCTCGGTCACCCATGAATAAATATATCCGTTTTGGTTAAAAAAAAAAAAAAAAAAATATGAAACATACCGACCAAAAGTTCAGAGATCGTGTCCAAATATTTTCAGTGCTTCCTCGCGAAACCCTCCTCTAATCAACAACATTTCCTCCTAACACCCGCAAAAGCATTTGTAAATTATGAAATGTTAAAAACAATCCTTTATGCTGATGTCCATGCTTAAGATTTGCTTGTACTCTTATAGATTTTATCGTGCTTTTCTGATTGTCTCTAATATTATGCCACGAATTTGTCATTCCGCAGAACAAATTTGACGACGGCCACACTGCTACAAAGCATTTTATCGTCTTTGTCATAAGTTGCAGTACAATACTACATGACCGATGAGCCGTATAGGCTTCAGGCCTAGCAAATCAGCGGCGGCATCATCATATCACGCAACTACAAATAACCAATCAAAATTAAAAGAAAATGAATTAAAACATTTTTAAAAATATATTATTTTTAGTTTGTAATGTAAACTTTGTATATAATGGTTTAATTTTAAGTTCAGACTTAAAACTAATTTAATGTCAACGATATCTCGATTGCGATATATATGCCTGCGACAGGATAATAAGAGGGGCTGGTTGTTGTTTGTATTATATGACATGTTTATGACTTTCAATGCAATATAATAATTAAAAGTACAAGCTCTAGTTTGTACTAAGAGAATCCATGGGTCTCCTCTTAACACAACTACTGGATGGGAATTTGGATGAATAAAGAAATCTTTAAAATATGTTAAAAATTAATTGGCATAACTTTCATTGGCTAACTTTTCTTTCAACATTAAAAAAAGGTTAAGTTGGCCAAATATGTTATTTATGGGGTAAAAGTTATTTCTAAAGAAAATTGTGTGATGAAGAGGTAAAAAGTTTAGCGTTTCACATGAACACTTCCCCATTACCAAGGACAAAAAACAAGAAACAATAAACATAAGTGAAGAGTAGTAGATCTAACTAATAAATAAGAAAGATGCCAAAAAAATTAAAAAAAGACCGATTAGATAAAAGAGATTGGAATTGAACAATTATAAATCTTATTTTGATATTTTTTTTTTGTAAATCGGTTTTCTATTCAATCTTCAAAAAAGTGTACATCATTAACAAAAATGCAAGTAGTCTCCCCCTGACCAGGTTTGTTGACTACTGCTACTAGCAAGTTACAGTAGAAAACAACATAAAGTAACAAACACCACAACTGAAGGGGCCAAAAGCACCAGAAGACAAGCAAGATACATAAAACACCTGATATCATATCAATCGTCAGAAGTGATGGAGGTTGGGTTGTCTGGGGATGTTCTAGGAGGTGGAGGAGGATGAAAGGCACATTGCACATGTTCTTCGAAATGGGCCATCTAGGCCTCTAGCTTTTCAACTTTCTTAGAGAGTAGATTTTGGCCGCACCAGACCACCACCACACATTCCAAGGTATGGCACTGAAAATAGTGCATCTTATTCAGTGTCGTGATAAAATCTACATGTTCCTCCTGCCTCACACACTCTGTGGTAGCCAACCTATCCATAATTTTCTGGATGAGGTCCCAACAATGATCCATGCAGCATGTTTGTTGTTGCCCCCTTCCTCCACGGCGCGCCACCCCCTGCCTCTATCCTCCTCCGTGATGAGCAAACCCTCCTCGGTGCCAACCTCTCAGGGAAAGGCCACCTCATCCACTAATTGAAACTCCCAAACCTTTGCCTCCCCAAACCTCCAAACCATCCTTGCAATTGCCGCAAAATCTTCCTCCCCTACAGCTTGCTGAAGCTAATGAGCGAAGATGACCACCCTTAGAACCACCATGTCTTGTATGTTTTCCACTAGACGTTGGCCCCATCAAGGATAGGCTCCTGCCACCTGCAAGGTCTACTAAATTAGGCTTTGGATGGGACGACCCGCACGAAATGCGAGGTGTCAGCCTCATTCCAATCTACCATAAAACACTAACCGAAAGAGAAATGGAGGGCTTCCCTCCTTCTACCACCAAGATTGTCTGCCTACTATCTATGCCGAGCTGTTGGACGCTCGGTCTCACCACCAGCAACACAGAACCACCAATGCACTGCCCGTCACCCAGTCTTCCACCCATGTCGCATTATTCCACCAAGGCGAAAATACCCTAGCTGAAGAACCAGTGAGGGCTCCAAGAATAGAGTCTTTCCATGCTCGAACACGCTCCTCCCTACCCCAATTGCTTGGTAGAAGAATTCCCCACCCTCTTTTGAACTACCGATTCTCTAGGATAAATGAATTATCTCATCGCCTTCTCCAACCCACTAAATGTATGCGTAGGCTTAACCAATACTTCACCAAGATATACCCTCATGGTAGCTTGAAGGACCATTAACAATAAATCGCCACCTTTCCCACACCACTCGCACTCACGACTTAGCAATTTCCATCTCCGACCTCACACACTAGAAGTCGTAATAACACCATTCACCATGCAGGATTTCAAAATTGAGCCAGACCTTGTTTGGGTTATAATGTGTCTCCCCCCCGACCATGAATGCTCCCTTGACACCACCACTTGCATCGTACCCTTCAAGTGAATGTGTCACACACTCAAGGTTCAGTGCCCCTGATCTCAAGGTACTCGGAGAAGGCTTAGGGGGAGGCCTTTGTACCTGCATCCGCGTGCCCATCATCAATCCCCATGTGGCCCTTCAGAGCTTGCAATCACGTCATTCAACACCCCATGAGGAAATCTTAATTTGATTATTATATTTAAAGCTTAAATTACTATTATATTCATACTTTTTAAAGAAATTTAAAAATAATAA
>APFE031311069.1:58202-85603 GCA_000404065.3 Pinus taeda | reverse complement strand
AAATCATTTCGCTAATTGGTACAGGTTTGAAGTAATGCTATCCCGAAATTGGTACAGGTTTGAAGTAATGCTATTTTCGGGATAGCATTAGTTCGTTAACATTAAATGTTAACTGGGTTACATTAAGGATATCGCTTAGCCTAGGTTACGTTATGTCCCTCCACACCTCCACGCCTGCCATCTGCCATACATGCACGCCTACGCCTGTCACCAACTTTCCTCTTATACTCCCCAAGGTGCGGGGTGCTTGTTCAAGCTGGTCGCCTGAAGATGCAGCGAGAGGACTCTTGGAATCGGCTCTGCGGCATCTACAAACGGAGCAGCTATCAGCACGAACTATTTGCCTGTACAAACAGAGCAGCTATCAGCACGAACTATTTGCCTGTAACTATTTGCTTGTAATTTACTTCGCAAAGAAATTGTTTGTCAATTGAAAAACTACGCATATATAAATTTTTACAATTCAAACTATTTGCCTGTTGCAGTTTTGCAGTTTCCAGTTGTCTGCGCAAGCTCTCTGACGAAACTCGACCTGAGTGAGTGCATTGAAAACTGCATCCTGGTTTGCAAAAGTCTCCCATACTTGTTTTATAAAGCTTGCTATGGTACCAATATATTAGAATACAAGAATAGAATAAAGAAAAGTATTTCAAACTGTTGTATATGCCAGAAAACACAAAGTTGCGATGCTAGCAGAATTCTCTCAGCTTTTCTTTTTCATTTAAAAATGAAATACATCTCCACTAATAAAAAGGAAACCTACAATTATCTTACCTACTACAGTTATATACATTATTTTTTTGCTGGTTAGCTAGGATATCTTTGCGAGTTTTAATAATGTCTATGGCAGAAAGTGGAAAACAAATTGTAATCTGCTGGTTTGGTATATGAGTGAAAGACAAGAGAAACTACCAGTTGAGAAATGGACCTGTGATTGCAAAGAGGGCATTTGCATCGTGAGGGGTTTTGTTTGTCAATTGAAAAACTAGGCATATATGAATTTTTACAATTCAAACTATTTGCCTGTTGCAGTTTTGCAGTTTCCAGCTGTCTGCGCAAGCTCTCTGCCGAAACTCGACCTGCAGTAAGTTGCAAGCAAACAGTTTGAGTGAGTGCATTGAAAACTGCATCCTGGTTTGCAAAAGTCTCCCATATTTGTTTTATAAAGCTTGCTATGGTACCAATATATTAGAATACAAGAATAGAATAAAGAAAAGTATTTCAAACTGTTGTATATGGCAGAAAACACAAAAGAGATTGATCAAATTTCTGCATGAATTGTACATGCAAAAAAAGCAATTTCGGAAGCACATTCTTACCTGAATACTATAATCTGTGCAGCCACAATAAATTTTCCCTTCTGCCATGGTAAGGCACTTGACATTCTTGTTAGGAATAGCCAACTTTGAGCTTCCGTTCCAATTATGAATCTGCAACTTGTCGCATGAGATTGACAATACCTAAGCACAGATGTCATCTGCATTACATGATCATAACCTTTTTTGAAATCCAATATACAAAAACTGACCTTAACTCCAGTCCCTTGACTCCAGTCCCTTGAGTGACAGAGCAGGCAATGTCACCGTTGACAGAGCAGGCAATGTCACCGTTAAAATAAAGGGCTTCTATTGGGTCTTTCATGTCATGAACCTGTATACAATGAATTTCTTCTCGTCCTACTGCCCAAACCTGCATAATAGAATAAATAGCCATGTAAAACCCAGTTTAAAATCCTGGATTTCAATAGATGACTACCATTTATGAGAATCCTGGATTTCAAGAGAATGACAGAGAATGACAATTTGCAGCAGCCTGGTGGATCCATAACTTGGAATCCTGCATTTCAGGAAAATGACAATTTGCAGCAGCCTTGTGGATCATAACTTGGAATCCTGCATTTCAGGAAAATGACAATTTGCAGCAGCCTTGTGGATCCATAACTTAAAGCGACGGGAAAAGGAAAAGCAGATAACAATCTCTGCATTTGGAATGACAAAATCTTTAATCCAAGCAGAGGAATGACAAAATCTTTAATCCAAGCAGAATAGTTTGATTCATATTCATATGAAATTATATGAAAACATTACAACCTAAAAAAATAGGCATGGAGATTCCATACATTTGGACGATGTATGAATATATACCCAAATTTCCAATGGTAGCAAGAACAATAGCAGAGGACAGTATATGAGAAAATTAAGTTAGGCAGACCATACAAGTAAAACTCAAAATAAAATAAACAAGCTCTCCTAGGCCAGGCATGAACCAGCTTTAAATCCCACACGATTTGTCAGACTGTCAAACGCTACACGGTACCCTTGCTGCTGGATGTTGCCAATAATGGAGAGCCCACCAGTGTTTCCGGCAAAGGCAAAGCAGAAAGTTGCAGAACTATCCACAGGAATGAGATAATTAGTAGCAGGCAGCGAGACATCGGCTCGGCCCTGGAAATGAAAGACCACAGTGGGGACTTTCACAGTTTTCAGCCCTGATAAATCATAACAGGTATCGAACAGAGAAAACCCACCTGCAGATTTCAGGTTCCCAGTCCCAGCCCTGAAAGCATCCCTCATTGCAGTATAAGCAGACTCAACCAAACGAGTCACAGAAGTTCCAGAATCGATAATAACTCCGCCATTGCCAGTAGCATCCATCTTAAACACAGAGGCAGGAATGGAGGTGAGCCTCCTCCCACCAACGCTTATACCCACCAGTTCGACATAGTAGAAAGTATCAAGCTTTGGGTTGCTCAGGAGCGGTGTAAAAATTGCAGATTTAGGTACTGCAGCTGCGCCAAAGATCAGGGAACTTGATGTTCCAGAGGCACTCCTGTCGACTAAACAATAAGAAAATCGTTTGCTGAACTGTGCCCCGGTCTGAGATAGAAACGAGAGTGTGCTCACCTCTGCATATACACTCCCAGCATGTGTATCTACTCTGCTCCAAAGGCTTGACCACACAATGTCTCCAATGCACTGCGCTGGGCCTATGGACTAAACAAACGCCGCTAAACCAGAGAGCCTACAAACAAGTCTCGACTTCACAGACAGCATGCAATGTTCATAAACAAGCACGTGGCTTGCGTGGTTTTTTTTGTGAGACTGTATAGAACTAGTATGTACTATTCTTCCTAGCTAGGAGATATTCATGTAATTTTATTTAAGTTTCAATCCCCGTGTTAATTTGAAAACCTACGGTTATACAAAATGTTTAGTTGGTTTTTGCTTTGTCATAGGTATTAGTGAGTTACGTGTATTCTTATATATTGAGTATTCTGCATTAAATATAAACAACATGAAAAAAAATAACCAGAGTAAAACTACATAACTACTATGTTAGGAGCATGTCTGTGTTTCCTACATAACTAAAATGTTTACTTAACAAATTTATTCCAAATGCGAAGGTTATAATTAATTACTAAATGTGAATAATCATTTTCAAATTTGGAGCTCTTTGTCTGCAATCGGTATTTCACAATTTAAAACAACTCCACACTCATTTCAACCTTTCCTTCTTTTTATTGTTTTATCTTTCCAATAAAGTAGGTCCCTACTACGTACCTATGCATTCGTGGTTTGTGCCCGTCCATGAATATTATAGCTCCTCCTCCCGTTCAAGGAGATTGTGTCTCCTCCTCGGCTACTCTTTATTTTTACTAGTATCACTAAATGTGGTTTTATCGAAAATATTACAAGGTTTTACAGAATAACATTCAGCTTATTTTTTTTGGTCCTATCTATGCCAGATGCTCTCTATTCGTTATTGTACATGTTGGCCTATGCCAGGTACTCTATATTCGTTATTGTACATGTTGTTTTGTTTCTATGCACCCTTAGATTCTACTACAATGGAAATATTTACCAACATAGTTATATATACGCATATATATTAAGCGCATGCGTAAACTCAATTGAGCTAGTTTCATCGACTGGCTTTGAAACTGGTGCTGCTGGATCTCCGGCTGGAAGCTATACAACTGCCGGATCTGCTACTGGCTGGAAGCTATACAACTGCCGGATCTGCTACTGGCTATCCTAGCGGGGATCAGAAACTGCGTCACCTTGCTCCCCCTGCTACGGACATCGTGACCGATTTCTGACGCCCCTCGATCTGCACCTTGATCTGCCACTGAAAACTTGAATAAAAACCAATGCACAGGCACAGGGGAGGCTGCTGGGTGGCTGGACCAGCTAGGCAGGGACTAGCTGCCATGCAGCCTCTCTTGTTAATATCAATAATCAAACAGAATAGCATTAGTAATCAAAATACTCAATTAGCTTATTATTTTGGGATTGTCATATTTATTTAATTAAAAAAATTGGTAATAAAGATACTATTTATATTATTATAAAATAAATTTAAATATAAATAAAAAGTTACGAGAATAAGTAAAAAGGGTAATAGGCATCACTTTCATTGGCATGCCTTATCACGTGGAGTTTAATGCGGGGGATTTGTTGAACCGTGAGCCATCATCGCTTGTTTCGATTTCCAACCAAAAGCCTTCTCATTTCCTTGCGAGGAAGAAAGGCACATATGTAAAGGTGAACAAAGAACAAGTGTCTATGATCACTGGGAAAGACTTTAGGTTAGAGGACGTTTCATAAGACGGGGAAGATTATCGAGGCGGCAACATTGAAAACATGGTTGCAGGAATTTTGCTCCTCGTTACTTGGTTGGCTTCAACCATTTTATATTTTGTGTAAAGGCTTGTTTTGTGTTTTTTGAAATCGAGTGCAAAAGTTGACCTCATTCTTAATAAGGAATTATCATGGGGTAAATTGGCTCTCCATCTCAAAATATGGTTTGTGGATTTCGATTTAAAGCAGGAGCCATTAAAAACCCAAAAAATATGGGTCCTCTTACTTGGGCTCGCACTTGTCTTTTGGTCAAAAGGTATTTCAAAGCCACCAGAAACAAGCTAGGTAAATTTACTGGTGCTTTGGATGATTGTTTCTCCAAGGACAATCATTGAGTTGCATGGATAAATATTAAGGTTAACATGAAATAAGGTTTTTATGAAGAGATAAAGTACATATTTAGATAGGTTAAATGCAATGAAGTTGTTGAATACTGAAAAATATTGTTTTGGTGTTTTGTCTATCGTAAAGTAGGTCATTTAGCCATAGATTGTGACCGGAAACCGATTGATTATGCACCTTCATGTAAAATATGGATAAAAGGGTGGTGAATTAGGAGCGTCCTTACTCTAAACAAAATGATAAGGAAAATTTTATTATCTAACTGGTGAAATTATCAAATCTCCTCCTATCTCGGGTACTAAATCACAATCAAGTAATTTCTTGGCCTCCCATTTGGTCAATTCATTATTGCATGTGGATGCTGTAAAATCTCCTAAAAATCTATCATCTCCATCGAATGTTTTGGAAATTCCTAATGTTGTCTCTTCTCCTAACCCATTTGCTCCTCCACCCAATTCTTCATGAATTGGGATAGAGCCCCTTGTCCCCTCTTCCCAAATTGTGCCTTACTCAGCCTCATCCATAGAGTCTTCAAATGCTTCTTTTTCATTACACAAGGAAGGGGACATATCCAATAGCTATGAGTGTCCTACTAAGAAGATTATTGAATACACGAATTATGCTTTGATATTGAAGTTTAAATAGCCTTCCTCTTCTAATGATGGTATTTCCTCTGACATCCCAAAGGTGGGACATGTAGGAAAGAAAGTCCCACCTCTCTAAGGCACAATAGCGCTCTAATGAGAACATCTACTTAGGGAATCAAAATACCATCATTGGGGCGCTTAGAGAAAAGAAAGCCTAAGAACGAGCTCCAAAATGATTGTGTTATCGCTAAATTTGAGGTGGTTTGGGGGTGCCCCTAAGAAAAACACCCTCAATAGACTTCCCTCAATTTAAAAGGTAGATATTTTAATGATGCAAGAAACCATGACCTCCAAGAATAATGCCCGTATGATCCTAGAACCATGGCTTAAGGATTGGAATTTTTGTTCCCTCGATGTCACTGGACTCTTAGGTGGGCTAATCATGACATGGAGTCCACATTTCCAAGCTATGTCATCTTCAATAGACAATAATATCATATGGAAAAACTTGGACGCAAAGGACCTAAGTGTTGTTTGGAGGTTTGTTAACATTTACAGATTATATTCAGACCACAAAATCTATTGGAAAAACTTGTCTACTTCAAACATCCTTAAGAACGGACTAATCGTGCTGGGAGGATCACAACTTTATGCTCTCCCTTTCTAAATTTTAAGGCTATAATCCTTGCCCAAATCCATTGGCTCCCATTTTCACTCATTTCCTTGAATCCTTGAAGCTAGTTGATATGAAGCTTGTCAAGCTTATGCCGACTTAGTGCAACCTCAGAACCCACGAAAATGTTGTCTCCAATCACCCCAACTGCTTCCTCATTTCAGAGTCAATTTTCTCTTTTGTTTTCCTTATAAAATACTAGGTGGATTTGGGAGGGCTCTCTGATCATTGTCCTATTATGCTTCATATCGAATTCAAAGAGAAGTTACCTCTAACACCTTTCAAGTTAAATTTTTCTTGGATCAAGGAGGAAGACTTTATTAAGTTGATCAAGTCCAATTGGGTTCATGTCAACCTTAACACCTTAATCTCATGCATGTAACAGTTCTCAAGCTCCTTAAAGGTCTCAAAGTTAAGATTAAAACTTGGAGTTCATTTCATTGGAAAAAGCAAGAAGCATCCCTTCTGGAAGTGGAAGAAAAAATTGACAAGCTTGTTGTTCAAATGCAACAGATCATTTTTCTTAGGAAGATCATCATACCTTCTGTTGGTTGGAATCCTCCAAGTGGGAACTCCTTGCAAGGGAACAAGAACTATGGCTTCAAAAAAGCGAGGTGGTATGGATTGTAGAGGGAGACAACAATGCAAACTTTTTTCATGACTTCGCAAATTTCAAGAAATGAACCAATTTTATATCAGAGATCAAAAACCAATTTGGTGATCTGGTTTCGTCTTTTTCCAAAAATTTTGATGTGGAGGTCCAACAATTCAATGGAATTTTCTGTAGAACAATAGGATGTCCTATCTTAAAAATTCTGGACGTTTTCAATTATTTTCCTTAGATCTTCATGAAGGAGATAAATGAGGAGTTGGAAACAGAGACCTTGGAGGAAGAACTATTCTCAGCTTTACCAGGGATGCCAAAAAGAAAAATTCTAGGACCTGACAAGTATACCATTGAATTTTGTTTCGGGTTTTATGAATTGATTAAGATGGATTTGCTAAGCATTGTAATGGAGACCATGAGAAAGGGTTATATCTTGGATTCTATGAACTCAACTTTCATATGCATGATTCCTAAAAAGACGATCCAACATCATATGATGATTTCAAACCGATATCTTGTTGTAATGTACTTTATAAGGTGGCTACAAAAATCATTTTTTGTAGGCTAAAGTTTATCCTCAGTTCCTTTATCTCTAAGGAACGATTTAGGATTCCTCAGGATCATCAGATACACGATGCGGTTTCATTGGCTCAGGAATCCATGCACACCATCAAAATTTACAAGATCCCAACCTTTGCTATGAAAATTGACCTGTCAAAGGCTTATGACAAGGTCAATTGGACCTTCCTTAGGCTCTGCATGATTCAATTGGGGATGAGTCCTCTAATAAAAAAATGGATTACGGGATGAATAAGTTTTGTAAGCTTTGCAATCCTTATCAATGATAGTCCTTCTCATTTCTTCGAAGCATCTTGTGGCCTATGCTAAGGATATCCTCTGTCACCACACTTATTCTTGTTAGTTGTTGAAGTTTTGAGCAGGTTAATAAAAAATGCTATTACAAGGGAAGATAGATAGAGAATAAGGATTTCAAATGATGTATTCATGACAAATATCATATTCATAGATGACATTATACTTTTTCTAATTGGAAAGGTTCATAACCTATCCTCCATCAAAGAGATTGTATAAAAATTCCAATTGGAAATAGGTATGAAGATAAATTTGAAAAAGTCTACTATTGCATGGGACTATGTCCCAAATGATTTAAAAAATATCAATCCTATAGTTTTCGCCTTCTATGCTTGAGATCTGAATGATCAATTAAAATATCTTGGTTTTTTCCTAAAACCAAATGCATACCTCAAAGTCAAATGGTTATGCATTACTAAGAAAATTGAAGCATGAATTGATGTTTGAGCCAATAGGGTCCTCTCTAGGGAGGTAGACTAACCCTTGTTAAAGTTGCCTTAGAAGGAATTCCTGTATATTGGTCTTCTATAGTTCATATTCTAAAATGCATTATCAACAAGGTTCAAAGTCCTTGTTGTAGATTTTTATGGTATATGGGAAAACGTGCGAGCATCCACCTTGTAAAGTGGTCCTCCATCATTAAGCCTAAGTCTCTGGGTGGATGGGGCCTAAAGATTTTGCCTCTATTTGGTCAATCATTAGCCACAAAGAGTTTGTGGAGGATGTTAAATGACAATATGATGTAGGGATAAACTATGCAATTGAAATACTTTAAAGGCCAGTCGATTATCAAATGGATCAAGAATCCTTCCAAACATGTTCCAAATGCATCAATTGTTTGGAAGGCCTTGGAAAATCCTTTTCCATTGATAGGTTACTGGGTGGCATGGTATATTATAAATGGTTTAATAAGTGTGCACATAATTCTTGACCTATGGATAGGCACTGGGAATTCATATCAATTATTGGATGAACTTTTTCACTCCTGACAATAACAAAACATATATTGTTTAGCAAATTCCAAATATTATTTAGAACAAGAGATAGGTTCTGGAAGTTGGAATTTGGGTGAATAATTAGGCCTGACAAGTGATAAAGTGTTTGAATGTAAAAGATTCATTGATAATTTTAATAGCGACGATATTTTGGCAAGGTAAAAAATGTTGTTTATGGAATATTCATAGTTAAGTTGGGTTATAACACAAAGATGAATGAGGATTTTAATGGAATTAAGGAATGGTGGTGGAAGTGGATCTAGAAGCATAATTTCTTGGTGGAGTCATCGGGTCACCTTATGGATTGCTTTAATTTATGAGTTGTTAACATGTGATAATAGATTGAAAAGAGGCTTGATTGGCCCCAACAGGTGTGCATTATATAAGTCTGAAGGGGAATCTTTATCACATCTTTTTATTTTCTGTGATTTTACAGAAAATGTTTGCTAGTTTATTAGGAATTGATACAAACCACAATCAACATCCTGGAATAAACCCCTTCTCATAGACCATGTGTTGTAATGGGTGAATGACCCTAATGTAAATTAAAGTCAAATTTTCCCAACCGTGTTTGCATATTCAATTTGGTGGGAGAGGAATCGGCCTATTTTTTATGACTCTCTCATTTTACTTCAAGCTATGGTTGGTATCATATATTCGATGGTTAAAAAATTCAAGAACATTCTAAAATGCAAAATGGAAAGGATCCGTGTTATGCCTTCTCTTCTTCTTAATATTCCATGGGAATTTTTTGACGGAGCTAGCTAGGGATATCCTCCTAGATGAGGGGTTGGTGGAATTATCCACTTTTATCAAAATCACAATATGCCATTATCAGGTACTCTCCATGTTTGGGAACAAATACCAAGATGAAATTCACTTCTTTGTGGACCTTATTACATGTGGCAGAAATGAAAGAGATTAAAAAAATTCAAATCATGGGAGACTCCAAGTTGGTTATAGTTTTGGTGTGGGGTTATGACAAACATGGGTTTAGCATGCAATCTTGACCAACAAACCCACTCAACATTGGCCCTTTCGGCATCACTCACAATGTAGATGACATCTCACTCAAGGTTCCATGGGAGATTGTTGGAACCAAGTTTCCCTAGTTGGGTGAGATTGTTGGGTTTCTGGGACACTATGGGTTTTACTTACCGCATGAAGGTCAAGACACCTAATGGACATACACATGAAAAACATTACGGGTTTATGTACCACTTTGGGTCTCATAGGGTGTTATTCTAACTATTTACTTAAGGTTCATAATCCACAATTTCATTACAACAAGAGTGTCTCATTCATAACAACACCCTCTACTGCACAAGCGATTAAATAGTGTTGAAAATAGCAACAAGAAATGCTAAATATAGAAGTATTAAATTTGGTACTGCTATAAATAGCATTTCGGGATACCTTCCTATTTTAGTCAATCCCTAAACTAAAATAGTGAAGTAAAACTCGAATTTGATCTTAGCAGCTGTTTGTAAAATAATTAATTAATTCACCATGAGTTAATTAGTTGTAGAAAATCAAACATGAAGTCTATGTGGGGACATGCAACAGTTTCTCCATCAATTGAGGAATTTATCCATCATTTAAAGAGATAAGGATGAGTTGTAATTAATTGGCTTAGTTAACTGAGTCAAGTCCAGTTAGATTAATTCAAATAGTTTGTTGAATTAATTGTGAGTTCAGTTAGTTAATGCATGAATGCATGTAATTGCTGCACTTCAGATAATTGAATATTCTCTCATAAATAACTCATGCATGTCAGTTCATACAGAGACCCAGTTGAGATCAAATGGAGGGACAATGTACTATCAGTTGCTAGAATATTCCATTGTGAATATTCCTTGCATGTAGAAGGAATTCTTTCCTTGAGGATTATGTAGTTACTTCTTTAGGTTTTGTGAGTGTGATGAGGCCAATTCACACATGTGGCTTCATTGGGCCCCAAGAAAAACTGCGCAAGGAAATAGGAGGCTTGGAGGGCTTGAGGAGGACATATACAGTGCCTATTCAGTCTGTGAGTTGTATTGTTTGATTGCAGAGAGAGCAAGATAGCTTGAGAGCTGATTCTTTTTGTAACTTGAACAAGATTTCCACTTGTACGATAATACAGAGATTGGGGTTTTAGGCCGAGGCTTTCCCTGAGTTATTTCTTCTATGTTATGTGTGATTGATTTCTCATTCTGAGTTATATGTGTTCTCATTGATCTTGCTCAATTCGATTAATCTTCCGCAAAGTTTGTTGTAGAAGTAGATCTTGTATTTTGCTTTAGTCTATTGCATAATCTGTTGATCTACAGTGGGAATTTCTACATGGTATCAGAGCAAAGGTGATCAAAGGAGAAGAACAATATACAAGAAGGGAGAAGTTCAAAGTTTG
Source organism: Pinus taeda (assembly GCA_000404065.3). NCBI lineage: Eukaryota > Viridiplantae > Streptophyta > Pinopsida > Pinales > Pinaceae > Pinus > Pinus taeda. Next base: position 74,494 of record APFE031311069.1, on the reverse strand, counting down.
TGGTTCCTGAATATAGAAATTGAGTTCTTATCACATCTCAATTTCACCAATGGCATGCAATGGTTTAAGACTCGAGTATTCCCTTGATGGCAGCTCGAATTATATAGCCTGGAAGGATTGCATGGAAGAAGTATTAGAGGATAACGGTCTAAAGGATTTCATTGATCAAGAAGTCCCCAAGCCGACTGATTCTACTCAATTGGCGGAATGGAAGAAATGTGTGGCTAGAGCAAGGAGAATCCTCCTGGAGGGAGTTCGAGACCACATTGTCTTGAGCTTCCATGGGAAGGAGACACCGTTTTCGATGTGGAAAACATTGAAAGATCTATATCAGAACAACAACAATCAGAGGAAGTTGGCACTGAAAGACAAGCTTTGTAAAATCAAGTGTGAAAAGGGCGACACCATCTCTACATATTTGAACAAGCTCACCACCTGCAGGGATGAGATTGGAAGTGTAGGGATCACGACCGCTGATGATGACATGGTGAGTCTTGCACTCCTCAGTCTTCCTAAGAGCTGGCATAGCTACCAAGACTTGGTTAATGGAAGAGAAAAAATGCCAAATTGGGAATGACTTTGGTTAGAGCTGATGCAGGAGGAAATAAGAAGAAGCACCAGAGATGGATCCTCATTGAAGCAAGATGATGAGGAAAATCTAGCCTTAGTGATTAAGGCGAGGAAAGGGAAAGGAAAGGTGTCCCATCCCAAATCTGGTTCTTCCCATGGTGGGAAGAAGATTGACAAATTGAAAGTGCGATGCTTTCATTGTCATGAAGTGGGCCATTATCCTATGAATTGTCCATAGAAGAAATCAAGAAGGGTTCCTCGAAGGGATCTGATGGTGAGGCACTGGCCTCACAAGTTGAGCTGGATTTCTCGCTTATCGCCTGCATGGTTTCATCCATGGTGGGATGTGTGTGGTACCTGGACAGTGGAGCTTCGTTCCACATGTCAGGTGACAAGAATATTTTCAGTACCTTGGAGGAGAAGGATCTCCAGATGCGGATCGAGATGGGCGATGATGGAAAGTATCGTGTTTCAGGTGAAGGTACGGTTGTGTTTCAGAGGGAGCATGGAGATCTCCTCACCCTGACTGATGTAAAGTATGTGCCAGGTCTGAAGAAGAATATTGTGTTTGTCGCTATGCTAGAAGATGAAGGCTATGATGTAGTCTTTAGTAAAGGAAAGGTATTCTTGAGGCATATCGGTACTGGACAGACAAAGCAAATTGGGATTCAAGTAAAGAATCTCTACAAGTTGGAGGTAGATGAATGTGCTGCTTTGAGTTCCAAAGTTGAGATGGTGCAGAGCCAAGATGTTGGCAAGCTACGGCATAGAAGACTGGGCCACTTGCACCATGGAGCCCTGAAGATCATGCAACAGATTTCTACCGAATTACCCAAGGGAAAACTTAAGCAGACGAATACATGCAAAGGTTGTACCTTGGGTAAGTATGCAAAATCTTTCTATTTCAGATTGAGACAGTAGAGCTGGAGCAATCCTGGAGAAAATTCACTTAGATGTTTTTGGACCTTTCTCTACAGCCTCCATCGCTAAACAAAGATACTATGTTATTTTTATTGATGATTTTTCTCGTAGATGCTCGATCTACTTTATGCAAAAGAAGGATAAGACCTTCTTGAGGTTTTGTGAGTTTAAAGCCTTGGCAGAGAAAGAATCTGGAAAGAAAATAAAAGCCTTGCGTAGTGAAAATGGTGGAGAGTATGTCTCCCAATAGTTTAAAGACTTCTACACTGTAGAAGGAATTAAATGGGAATTGACAACACCCCATAACCCACAGTAGAATGGGGTGGCCGAAAGGAAGAACAAATCGATTGTGGGAGAAACTCAAGTGATGTTGCATGACCAAAGCCTACCACTGCATTTGTGGGCTGAGGCATGCAATACAGTAGTATACTTGTAGGACAAAATCCTGCACCGTATACTGGGAATGAAGACACCTATGGAGGCCTATTTTGGGAAGAAACCAGATGTGAATCACTTCCAAATCTTTGGATCATCTGTTTACTGTCATTAGACCAAAGATTCTAGGAAGAAGCTAGACCCAACAGCTAAGTTGGGAATACTTGTGGGGTACACGGATACACCCCACAACTATCGAGTGTACCTTCCTTCCACTCAGAGGACTGTGGTACACAGGGATCTGAAGTTCAATGAGCAGAAAGCCATGCGATTATCACTTGAGAGGGAGATCAAGTTGCATGTAGAGGAGGAACTCTTAGTTCCTAAGGAGGAGGAGCCTCAGATTGATGCAGATCAGACGCATGCATAGGACCCCAGAGTGGAGACATCCACTCATGCTGATACTTCCAGAGATGGGTGGAAACGCTCAAGGGAAGCTTACAGATTGATGTTGGACGGGCGGGAAAATGTGGGATAACCATCTTCTCAACATAGGCAGAGGAGGTCGCCCGAGCAGTACACTGGGTACATGGCCTTGGTTGGGGAGTGTTTAGATACTGAACCTTCTTCATTCGAGGAGGCAGTGCAACAACCAGTTTGGGTTGATGCAATGGTAGAGGAGTACAACTCTATCATTCAGAATAGTGTGTGGGATGTTGTCCCAAGACCTCAGGGTAAGTCAGTGGTGAGTTCGAGATGGCTTTACAAGGTAAAGCAGGCAGCTAATGGCAGTGTTGAGAAACATAAGGCAAGGCTTTTTGCCCATGGTTTCTCACAGGTCGATGGGATTGACTACGATGAGACTTTTGCTCCCGTAGCAAGGTACTCATCGATTAGATCGATATTGGCACTATCAACTTAGATGGGGTGGAATATCCACCAGATGGACGTGAAGACAACATTCCTCAATGGGAAGATTGAGGAGGAGGTGTACATTGAGCAGTAAGAGGGTTTCAAGACCTTTGATCATGAGTCGCATGTGTGTTGAATCAAGAGGGCTTTGTATGGGTTGAAGCAAGCACCCTATGCTTGGTACACTATGATCGACAGTTATTTCATCAGGTTGGGCTTCACTAAGAGTGAAGCAGATGCGAACCTTTACCACATCATGGTAGAAGGTAAACCATTGATCATTATTCTTTATGTCGATGATTTGATTTTGACAGGTGATGATCAGCTGATACAGTCTTGCAAGGAGGATCTTACAAGAGAGTTAGAGATGAAGGACGTGGGCCTTTTGCACTACTTTCTAGGCATGGAGGTGTGGCAGAAAGATGGTGAAGTATTTGTGTCTCAATGAAAGTATGCCAATGAGATATTCATGCGCTTTCACATGGAGAAGTGCAAGCCCATGCAGACTCCTCTAGCTGGGAATTAGAGGAAGGAGGATGCTACTTCAGGTGAGGTAGTAGCTGCTACTGTTTATCGACAATTGGTGGGTTCACTTATGTATTTGGTGAACACATGACTTGACTTATGCTTTGTGGTGAACTAGCTGAGTCAAGCTATGGTTCAGCCTACCAAGTTGTTTTGGAAAGCAACGAAGCATGTGCTGAGATGCCTCAGAGGCACATCTCAATTCGGATTATGGTACAGATGGATAGAGGGAGTGACGCTCCAAGACTTCACAGATGTGGATTGGGTAGGGAGGCCATCAAACAGGAAGAGCACTTCTAAAGGAATCTTCAACCTTGGTTCAACGGCAATTTCCTGGTACAACAAGAAACAGAGATCAGTTGCACTTAGCTCAGCAGAGGCTAAATACATGGCTGCTAGTTAGGTTGCATGTGAGGCCATTTGGATGTGGAAGATTCTAGTGGGATTGTTTGGTCAGAGGATGGATCCAGCCGTGATCTACTACGATAACCAGAGTTGTATCAAACTCTCTGAGAATCTAGTTTTTCATGATAGTTCCAAGCACATTGATATCTAGTATCGCCATCTTCGAGACTGTGTGGTCAAGAGGATCATGTTGTTGTTGTATGTTTCGACCGAGGAACAGGATGCAAATATTTTGATGAAGGCATTGTCAAAATGAAAGTTCGAGTTTCACAGAGACAGGATTGGGGCTATTGATAATCCCTTGTGGAGAGGGAGTGTTGAAAATAGCAACAAGAAATGCTAAATATAGAAGTGCTAAATTTAGTACTGCTATAAATAGCATTTCAGGATACCTTCCTATTTTAGTCAGTCCCTAAAATAAATAGTGAAATAAAATTCGAATTTGATCTTAGCAACTGTTCGTAAAATAATTAATTAATTCACCATGAGCTAATTAGTTGTAGAAAATCAAACATGAAGTCTATGTGGGGACATGCAACAGTTTTTCCATTAATTGAGGAATTTATCCATCAATTAAAGAGATAAGGATGAGTTGTAGTATTGAGTTGTAATTAGTTGGCTTAGTTAACTGAGTCAAGTCCAGTTTGATTAATTCAAACAGTTTGTTGAATTAATTGTGAGTTCAATTAGTTAATGCATGCATGGATGTAACTGCCGCACTTCAGATAACTGAATATTCTCTCATAAATAAATCATGCATGTTAGTTTAGACAGAGACCCAGTTGAGATCAGACGGAGGGATAGTTTACTATCAGTTGCTATAATAATCCATTGTGAATATTCCTTGCATGCAGAAGGAATTCTTTCCTTGAGGATTGCACAACTACTTCTTCAAGTTTTGTGAGTGTGATGAGGCCAATTCACACATGTGGCTTCACTTGACCCCAAGAAAAACTGTGCAAGTAAATAGGAGGCTTGGAGGGCTTGAGGAGGACATATTCAGTGTCTATTCAGTATGTGAGCTGTATTGTTTGATTGCAGAGAGAGAAGGATAGCTTGAGAGTTGATTCTTTTTGTAACTTGAACAAGATTTCCACTTGTATGATAATGCAGAGATTGGTGTTTTAGGCTGAGGCTTTCCCTGGGTTATTTCTTTTGTGTTATGTGTGATTGATTTCTCATTCTCAGTTATATGTGTTCTCATTTATCTTTCTCAATTCGATTAAGCTTCCACAAAGTTTGTTATAGAAGTAGATCTTGTATTTTGCTTTAGTCTATTGCATAATATGTTGATCCACAGTGGGAATTTCTACAAATAGAACTAAAACAACAATATAAATCATTAAATCATGTAAACAACAAAAAATAAACCATATATGATCTACAATGTTGGGAAAACTTGTTAATTCTATGCAAGCTCCCTCATTAGTATTAAAAATGTGTTTAGGATCATCTCATTTAACCAAATTGTGGAGGATTATGTGTCAAGTGTTATGTGCCTTTTATGAGAAATTTATGAGTTTATTTCACTATTTAAAACACATATACAACAAGTAAATATGCAGAGAAGTAAAACACAACAAAATCATAACACCCAACTGATAAAGGAGTTCACCCCTCATGGGCTACATCTCCTTGGACATGCTTCAATGGCTAGGCCCTCTTGGAATTAATGGTAAATTATCTGATTACATGCACCTGAAATAATACAATGGATTTTAAACCTAATCCATTGGATTCAGAAGACACAAAAACCCAAAAAATGACTCTCCAAGCTCTGCAACTGGACTTCAGCTAATCTAGGCTTGACCTCCTCTCCTGGTGGCCCTAGGCTTCCTTAAACTGCAACGTAGTAAAATCACATATGTAAGTGTCTTTCTACCTCTGAAGCTTATTCCATTGTGTTTATAGAATCCAAATCATCTAGGAATGACTCTTTTTGAGCCAAAATTAGTTGAAAATAGCCAAAGTTATGGCCTCTTCAGTTTCTCCACTATTTTCTCCATAAATTGCACCAAATCTAACATGATCCTACAATTTCGCCCCATTTTATGCTAATGGAGTGACAAATTCCCCAATTTTCGGTCGAATTTGTAGGACCGTTAATTGGCCCACTAAACCCAACCAACAATTAACATTAAATGTTAGTGGTTACAAAGTTTGGTCACATGTGGCATTAAGTTTAATGTTAACTCCTAATCTCTGCCACGTTAAACTTCAAATAGAATTCGCGCACTATGATTATTAAGAAACATAGTGTGGTATAGTGATAAGGTAGGGTGCTGGTGTGGGCGAGGTCATGGTTTCGACTCCCTGGCCTGCCATATAAATTTTTATCCGACCTTTGAGAGGGCACATGGCGGCCTCTAGGCTTGCCATGTCTCAACCTCTCATTGGTCCACCTCCAATGCCAATGACCAATAAATTGTTGACACTTGTTAGAATGTGATTGATCCACATGTTGGAATATTCCAAGAATATTCCCTAGTATATTTTTTTGCTGACTGGGCTGTACGGATGCCTAATTAGCATCCCAGTCAGCCTGTACCAAAATTTGCCTGTTTGACCAAACGATCAGAACACAATATCTTTCTCATGCGAACTCTGATTTGAGTGAAACAAGTTGTGTTGGTATTGTATCACCGAGAGATACATGTTTGTTCAAGTTTTTATTGATTCTGAGCACTTTGATTTTTGAGCAAATTTTTGCCCCTAATCTAGATTCTGATCATTCCTTTCCATTGAGAGGATTTTTGACCCACAAAAGTTGGTTATCTGATGAGAGTTGAATAATCTTCTCCTTCCTAATTGCTATTAATTGATTCTACTTGGAAAAATCTCCATGACAACCACTTGGGTTCACTGACATGCCTTGCCTTGCAAATAGCTTGGCACTTCAACTAATGTTCTCCTTTTGCTGCTGACCTAATCCAGCACTTGTTGGATGCTTGTTTATTAAACACCCTATTGTACCAAAGTGATCCCTTGATGCTTGCAAAGATGACTTATGTCCTTCCCACTGAGAATCATGTTCCTTCTTTGCAACACATGCATTCGATGCAAGCTTCTTGTTGAAAACCACTTTTCCAAGTTAAGCTCATCTGAGTGAACTACACCAATGATTTCCAATATCAATAATAAAAAGAAAAGAAATGACCATTATTTTACCTCCATGGTTCGAAATTACACATCTGGAAGAATGCATTCACCATGTCTTTCGCTTCTTGGCGTCAACACATCAAATCACATTATAGACCATTTGATATTTTACAAGGGCTGCAAGGCATTTTTGTTCACTTTCCCTTATTGATTCCATCATCCTCCAGTACTAACATGTTGGTCATGTCATGATTTGAGAATGAAGGCTAAAGATGAGCCTCTTTCTCAAGTTTGGACCATCCAAAATCCTGTGACATCTTGTTACAAGAAACACCATTAATCTTGAAAAACACTCATGCAAGAATATAACTTGACAATATCTTCCTTTTGCTTCTTTAAAGCAAAAAATGTCACATTATGTGAACATTGCCATGTACTCTTACATCTTGGTGTTTAGTCGATAGTTTACTAAACACAAGTCGACAAAACATGCTTCTTTAAACAACTGACTTTCAAGTCAAGTAAAACATGTATAACAACTTGACGATTTACAAGAATAATTCCACATTCTCATGAAACAATTTGTCACCTCTCCCTTTCCTCTTTGGAGACAAAATCAACTCTTCCAAGTCAATATAACATACATGTTACAATCAATCGACTACGGAAGCCAACACTCATGTGTGTGCAAATGATCAACATTCTCAAGTTGACAACATACATGTTAACAAAGCAACCAACCAACACAAGGCAATCACTCATGCATGTTCAATCACAATGAAACTATAAAAAATTCCATTGTTCACACACACAAACTCACATCCATGTATAAAAATTCTCAACTCTCTCACAAGTAAAATTACAAGTACAACAATCCCATTAGTTTGTACGAGTACTTAAAGAGCTGAAATGACCAAATTTGTTGCAATAAAGTGAGTCAATATACTCCACTTTTGAACTCCTTCCTGGAGTAAACATTGAAGTTCAAGAATGCAACATGCATGCAAATTTGTCGTTGCAAATTGCCATCTTTGTTACATCTAAGTGAGTCAATATAACTCTACTTTTCCAACATCTTGCTTCATGCAATACACAATATACTTTCAACAGAAAAGAAATGCACCCAAATAACAAGGAAATGAATCATTAAGGAAAGGTTTGCATCAATTATCAAAAGAAATGCAAGGCCTTAATTGGTTAACAAATCTAATCATCTCTTTCCAAACCATTTCAATGGCGGTTCTTTCAGCTACACTTCATCATGTGTATCATCCTGACCCACATAAGTTATGGAATCCTCTTTTCCATTCTCGCCAAAATCTCTCTCCACCTTCAAATGTTGTGGATGAATTGTTGGATGCAAATTCCAGCACTTGTCTACAACATGACCCTACTTATGGCAATGAGTGCAAAATAATTGCATCTTTTTTTCAACATGGTTTCCATTATCCAATGGACCTTTGGCTTTCTGTCTCTTTTGTTTTGAAAGTTTCCTATGTATGGCTATCCTCTCTCAACACCTCGAAATAGTATGGTTTTTCAAACCACAAAAGGAACATGTAAATTTTCTCCAAATATTATGTGAAGATTTACCATGTTTATCATAATCAAAAGAAACTTGATTAAAGGTAGATTTATACCTTGCACATTCGCCTTTGTCGCCTTCTTGAGGAGGTGAATTTGATGAGGTAGTGGCTCTCTTCATAATACCAACAATGGTTTCAATGACCTTAGAGCTTTCAACATCCTCTTGTTTTCCATTTCGACTAGTTGCATGCTTATGAGCATCTTCTTGCAAAGTAGGTATAAAAATTTTGCATTCTTCATAAACAAAACTTCACAAGCTTGACGTAATGAAAATGTAATGAATGTCCTTCTTGGAACACCTTCATGTGCCTCCTTGGTTTTTGAGCATTCTCCATCATGTTGTCCATAACCAAGACCCAAATACCTAGGCTTTTCATCAACAACAATTGGCTCAACTATTCCTTGTGCATGTTTGCCTAACCTTTTACATTAATAGCTCATATTCATCAATAATTTGGACCCTATTCATCTAGTGTGTCTTTCAAAAACACGAAAACATTCATTTTGAGAGGAAATTGAAGATAAACTTGAAATTCATACCTCATTTTCATGCACATACTTGGTTAGGGTTTCCTTGGCATCATGGAGTTGAATCTCCATCTCATGCATCTTTTCAAGAAGATGTTGCTTCTCCTCCTTCATGGCCATCAACTCCTCTTGAAATATAGTGTTATCCTTCCTATCTTCATATAGCTCTTGCACCATATATCTCATGATGATAAACTCTTGCAACATCTCTTCATCAAAGAGTCTTGCTAAGGAAGATGAATTAGAAACATCACTTGTTGAAGCTGCCATCACATAAACTTGCACACAGTTAAATTATCCTTGCACAAACACAAAACCAATAGATAATTTTCTAGCTAACCTTGGAAAACCATCTCATGGTTAAAATGAGCTAACAGTACTCTGATACCAACCTGATCTGAAATGTTGGGCAAACTTGTTAATGTTATGCAATCTCCCTCATCAGTATTAAAAATGTGTTTAGGATTGTCTTATTTAACCAAATTGTGAAGGATTATGTGTCAACTGTTATGTGCATTTTATGAGAAATTTATGAGTTTATTTATCTATTTAAAACACATATACAACATGTAAATATGTAGAGAAGTAAAACACATAGAATTCATAACACACAGTTGATAAAGGATTTCACCCCTCCTAGGCTGCATCTCGTTGGACTTGCTTCAATGGCTAGGCCCTCTTGGAATTAATGGTAAATTCTATGATTACATGCACCTAAAATGCTCCAATGGCTTTGAAACCTTCTCCATTGGATTCAAAAGACCCAAAAACCTCCAAAATGACTCTCCAATCTCTGCAATTGGACTTTAGTTGATCTAGGCTTGACCTCCTCTCCTAGTGGCATTGAGATTCCTTAAACTTCAATGTAGTAAAATCACATACATAAGTTCCTTTCTGCCTCTGCAACCTATTCCATTGTGTTTATAGCATCCAAACCATCTAGGAATGACTTTTTTGAACCAAAATTGGTTGAAAATAGCCAAAGTTATGGCCTTTTTAGTTTCTCCACTATTTGCTCCACAAATTGCACCAAATCCGGCATGGTCCTACAATTCCGCCCCATTTTCTGCTAACGGAGAGACAAATTCCCCAATTTTCCGGTGAATTTGTAAGACCATTAACTCGCCCACTAAACCCTGCCAGTGATTAACATTAAATTTTAGCGGTTATGAAGTTTGGTCACATGCGACGGTTAAATTTAATGTTAACTCCCAATCTCCACCACGTTAAACTTCAAACAGAATTTGCGCACTATGATTATTAAGAAATTTAGTTTGGTATAGAGGTAAGGTAAGGTGCTGCTGTGGGTGAGGTCATGGGTTCGACTCCCCAGCCTGCCATATAAAATTTTATCTGACCTTTGAGAGGGCATGTGGCTGCCTCTGGGCTTGCCACATGTCAGCCTCTCATTGGTCCACCTCCAGTTCCAATGACCAATAAATTATCGACACTTGTCAGAATGTGACTGAGCCACATGTCAGAATATTCCACCATATGAACATTTATCTGACTTTTGAGAGGGCACATGGCAGCCTCTGAGCTTGCCATGTGTCAACCTCTCATTGATCCACTTCCAATTCCAATGACCAATAAATTGCCGACACTTGTTAGAATGTGATTGAGCCACATGTTAGAATATTCCAGGAATATTATAAGGAATATTCCCTAGAATATTATTTTTGTTGACTGGGATTTATGGATGCCTAGTCAGCATCCTAGTCAGCTTGTACCAAAATTCCCCTATTTGACCAAACGATCAGAATGTGATATCTTTCTCATATGAACTCTGTTTTGAGTGAAACGAGTTGCATTGGGTTCATATCATTGAGAAGGACGTGATCGTTTAGGTTTTGATTGATTCCAAGAACTTTTATTTTTGAGCAAATTTTTGCCTCTAATCTAGATTCCGATAAATATAAGCATCAACAATAAGACAAATCATCCAATGAGAAATACAAGTTAGGCGAATCCATCAGTATTTCATTACTTCAAAATGAGAAAACATGCAGGACGTGTTACAATAGAAAATCATTTGAATCTGGTTCACCAACCTTACCATAACCAAGGATAACACATTACATCAGTTTCTGTAAGGAAAAACATTATCAACTCTAAAACATATAATATTATCTACACATAGGCTACACAACAACTACATACATACAAAACAACTAAGACTGATAATTGTAATCAACTAACAATTTCTTAACAAAAAACATAGCATCAACAACTATTCGTTCTTTTGGCCAAACCTTGAATTGAGATGGATTGGTCTTCTTATTGGTCTTCAACAACTTCTTGATCATCCTCATCCTACTTCTCCTCCATTTCAGTTTTTCTCCATGACTACTAACGATTTATATATTTTCTAACTTAGTAACCGGAGAACCCACAGTAAAAACCATTTTCCGTCAACGTTTCAAATCCCAACAAGGATCCATCATCAAGACTTCTTGAATGTTGATAGTAGAAGAGCTTGAATGAGGGTTTTAAATAGTTTTGAGGACAGTAGATTTAAATGGGATGGATGTCGGCTTATTTTAATCATTTTTATTTATTATTATCCTTATTTTTAAATAATTTTAAAGTATTTTAAAATATTTTAAAAACTATTATTTAATCCAATTATTAATGAAATAATAAATAAATACTTTGATTCTTTAATCTTTATCATAAATATTTACTACTAAATGTTTAATTATTATTAGAGGTTTATTTAATTAATAGATTCATTAATAGATCTTAGATAATAATTAATAATACTAACAGTTCATAAAAATAAATAATGATAATAGCTAATATTTATATTATCAAAATTATTATAATAAATATTTATATTAAATATTAGTATATATTCTTTGATGAATCTCTTCTAATTGTCCCATGTTATTCAACCGTCGAATGATGCTTGCCGGAAATATCTACTAACAGTTTGTTCACCACTTTGCTGACCTATCTCCTTTTGCAAATATCCTCTAATTCCTCCATTATCGCAAACTTTCTCATGTTTGCCATACGTCCCAAAATCCTAACTGTCAAGATCTATTCACACACGTCCTCATATAGTTGACGTTGTGATCTTCCACACATAGTGCCTTCCTAGCCTGCATCTCCCTTTCTTGGACCGGCCTCTCTACTACGTGTTGGATTCTTTTCTTCCACACTGCTCTCCTTTGTGTGGTCTCTTGCACTATTACCAAAAAAAAATGGACTCGAACAAGCCCCCAACAAAAAATTGTGGCTCATCCTGAGCCACTCAATCCTCCTATCTCCACGGGTTTGGGAATAGTAATATTCTAGTGGTGTTCGATGAGGTTAACATTTTTCTCCTAGTGGAGAAGTTTGTGAAGGTCATCAAATACTCTGTTTTCTTGGAATTCCATTTCCATATAAGAGGGAAGTGCCACTCTCCTCTTTCTACGGTTTCTCATGAGGAGTAGAGAGCGTGATATTCCATTGTTGCTCTTGGACAAAGTTGTACATCTATCATTGATATTTTCATTCTCTATGATGTTCATCCATATCTCTTCCTTGGTATTCTTTCCAATGGATTGGTTGTTATGAAGACAAATCGCAAGTGCAGACACAAGCAATCTCCTTAGACTTCAAATAACCATAGTAACAAACAAACAATCAAGCTAATTCCTTCCATGAATCTATCTTTTCTTGAATCATAAGCTAACAAGGTGAGAAAAGGAAATTCATACCTTATTACGACACGTTTGATGAAGATCCCCCTTTGTGCTTCAGTGCAGTGCCTCCATGCTTGAATGTAGACTTACACAAATGGAAACAACAAAAGATCAAAGGCGTATGCAACATAATGATTCAATAATTCAAACTAGTGATCAAGGAGACTAGTAACAAACATCATTCTAATGGAAAAATAGAAATAACATAAACCATCCATGAAATTAATCAATTAATCCATTAAACAATGCAATGAGAAGAAACGCTTGTTGCTATTAATTTCACAAACATAAAAGAGCTACAAAATATGTGCCTTGATGTTGTGAAGCTCCTCCCATTGATCTCAATTCGATACCTATAGGGTTGGTGTACCGAGCGAAGCATATTCAGTTGGATGATCACATTGTAGGTTTTAACCTTGTACAAAAATTAACTACATACGAATTCTAGAACACAGAAAATAAACAATGCGATAGCATAACACATAAAACACATATACACAAAGATTTTCCCCTGGATCCCAAAACTGGGACTACCAACTTGATTTTTAATTATGTTCCTTTCAATGTTACAATACATATTTATACATGTCGAAGCATCCAATACCATGGACCGAAAACCATCGTGTCCAAAACCATGAACCGAAAACCATCACGTCCAAAACCATGTGCGAAAACAATGCACAAAACCATAGGTAGGTCCGCCCAACATTCTCCCACTTATTGTTTTCTTTCCATAGGGGGTGACAGGAGAGCTTAGTCATTTATCCAGCCCTACAATGCCCATTATTTCTCTACACCAAGAGAACTTATTAGAGCTCACAGATTTTGTAAATGCATCTGCAATATTCTTAAAAGTGTCCACATTTACCATCAACACCTTTTTGTCTTCTATGATATCCATCACAAAGTGATACTGAACATCAATGTGCTTTGTCTTTGAATGATAAGGAGGGTTCTTTGCCAAGAAAATTTCACTTTGGCTGTCACAGTCTATCCTTATAGCTCCCTGTACTAACCCCATACTTGAACAAAATCTCTACAAGCAAACTGCTTCCTTACTTGCATGAGTGGCTACCATGTATTCTGCCTCTGTAGTTGATAATGCCACTACAGATTGTTTCTTACTCATTCAGCTGACTGCACCTCCAAATAGGTTAAACACATACCCGCTTGTATATTTTCTCTGATCCAGATCTCTAGCCTAGTCTGCATCAACAAAGCCATGGATATCCAAAACTCTGTCTAATCCTAGTCTTCCTTGGTAGCACAAACCATAATCACTAGTGCCACACAAATACCTGAAAACCCACTTCACTGTTGTCCAATTCTCCTTTCCTAGTTTTGACATAAACCTGCTCAATACTTCCACTACATGTGCAATGTTTGGTCTAGTACAGACCATTATATACATCAGGCTACCGGCTGCACTTGCATATGGAACACTGGACATGTCCTCTTCCTCTTCTTGTGTCTTGGGGCATTGTTCAATAGATAATTTCACACGTACAAGAATAGGAACCTTCACTGGTTTACTATCCTGCATATTAAACCTTTGCAGTATTATCTCGACATACTTCCTCTGGTTTAACCAGAGCTTCCTCTTTGCCCCATCTATTTTAATTTCCATGCCCAAAATATAGTTTGCAACACCAAGATCTTTCATGTCGAATTTGGAGGACAATTGGGTCTTCAAATCTTGGATAATTTCTTTGTCATTTCCAACCAGCAACATGTCATCCACATACAAGACCAGATAAATAACACGATCACCAATTAATTTAAAATACACATAGTGATCTGCTTTGCTTCTGGTGAAGCCAAGTCCCCATATGAATGTATCAAATTTTTGATACCACATCCTTGGCGACTGTTTAAACCCATACAAGGACTTCTTTAACTTGCATACCAGTTCTTTCTTACCCTTCACCACAAAACCTTCAGCTTGCTTCATGTAGATCTCCTCTTCTAGATCCCTGTGAAGAAATTTTGTCTTCACATCCATCTGTTCTACCTCAAAATCAAAATCAATAGCAACAAATAGAAGCTACCTTGGAAACAGGAGAAAAAATTTCACCAAAATCAATTCCTGGCACCTGAGAATAACCTTTTGCTACCAACCAAGCTTTGTATTTCTCCACCTTTTCTTTTGCATTTGTCTTTTTCTTGAACATCCATTTGCTGCTAATGGGTTTCCTTCCAGCTGACAACTCTACCAGATCCCAAGCCTCATTTTTGTGCAAAGATGCGATTTCATCAACCATGGTCTCTTTCCAGAGCTTTCCATCCTATGAATCTATTGCTTCCTTCATAGTTCTGGGATAATCATCAGTAATAGATAAAGAAAAATTTGAATAGAAAGCAGATGGACTATACCTTTCTAGCTGACTTCTTTCTCGAACTGATCTTCTCACACCTAGAGTTTGTGGCTCTTCATCTTCTAATTCCTCCTCTGTTGTAGACTATAATTCTTCCTCCTTTAGCTCAAACTCTATCTTCTTAGGTTCCTTTGATGGGAATTCATGTTTAATAACATATTTCACCTCTTTGAACACCACATCTCGGTTGTACACCCTTCCTTGCTACTGGGTTCCAAATCTTATAACCCTTTAAACCATTCTTATACCCAATAAAGATACACTTTTTAGATTTACTATCCAACTTGGTTATTTTCTCCTTTGGAACATGTACATATGCATCACATACAAATACCCACAGATGTGAAAGAGAGGGTTTCTTACCAGTCCATACCTCTTGTGGAGTCTAATCCTCCAACGCTGATGAAGGACTAGGTAACATGCTGTCTTCACCACCTCTGCACATAATTTATGTCCTAACTCAGCACCAATAAGCATGCTTCTTGCCCCTTCCATCAACGTCTTGTTCATTCTTTATGCAGCTCCATTTTGCTCAAGTGTGTATGGAGTAGTCTTCTGTCATGCTATACCACACTTCTTACAGAATTCTTCGAATTCCTTACTACAAAACTCTCCACCGTTATCTGTCCTCAACACCTTTACCATCTTCTTTGTCTAGTTTTCCACCAGAGCCTTAAATTATTTAAACCTATGAAAGACTTCAGATTCTTCTTAAGGAAATATATCCATGTATTCCTTGAGAAGTCATCTATAAATGATACATAGTACATAGACTTACCCAATGATGGAACCTTCATAGGTCCAAACACATCACTGTGCACAAGTTATAATATTTGTTTCGCCCTCTTACCACCAGAGGGGAAACTCACCCGGTTCTGCTTCCCATATACACAATTTTCACAGAAATCAAAATCTATCGAGTTATTACTCATACCTTCTACCATACCTTTACCATGAAGTATTCAAAGGCCCTTCTCTCCAATATGTCCAAGCCTTTGATGCCACAACATGGTCTTCTCTCTGAAGACCACTAGATTTTCCGCTCCACTTTCAAGAACCACAGAACTGTTGCACCCATCAACAACAGTGCTACCTTGCAGCTTGTACAGAGTTCCAATCCGAACTCCCTGCATCAATACCAGTGCTCCTTGAACCATCTTGTAGGTATCCTTCTCGAATACTGTTTTTACACCTGCATCATCTAGCTTGCTTACAAAAATCAGATTTATGGCCAATGCAGGAATATGCAGAACACCCGAAAGTGTTCTAACCCTTCCACCTTGCAACTTCAACTTTACTTTTC
>APFE031311069.1:36436-56727 GCA_000404065.3 Pinus taeda | reverse complement strand
TATACATGCCGAAGCATCCAATACCATGGACCGAAAACCATCGCGTCCAAAACCATGTGCAAAAACCATGCACAAAACCATAGGTAGGTTCACCCAACCTAATATAGGGTCCATTTTTTTTTTCCTGGGGCATTGCCCCGGAACCCATAGAGGGGGGCTACCCGCCCCCCTCAAACCCCCTATGACCCCTCCACTGCGCAATCAGTGCAATGAAGGGGGGGCTCCACCTCCCCTCTAACCCCCTGTCAACTATGTAGGCTAGTCATGGAAAGAATATAACACAAACAAACACACGCACACACTCTCTAGGTGTTCTTTGTCTATTCCATTGTCTATCTAGCTGCCAAGGTAGGGGTTATTTTGTATTACTTCTCATACCACCCACATATACATGAGAAGGAAGCCTCGTTCCACTCTTGCAGTGCCCATTATAGGGACCGACCTGACACTAGTCTGCCAGATATATGCACAGCTCCCTCCCAAAATCAGTGTCAAGTTAACTTAACTAGGTTAGTTGTGATATGTAGTTTAAAACATCTCTCTGAGCAAAAGAGGCCCTCCCCTTTCTAGGCCACTTGGTACGATTAGGGTGCCACACATAGAATAATCACTTTTTCTCCCTTCTTCTTGACATTTCCTACACTTCCATTGATGCATGGTTCAATATCACCACAATACACAAGATTTTTCTTGTTGTGTCTCCTCAATCACCTTCAACCTCTTATATTCACTCTCTCACACTAGTGTAGTTCCATATATCCTTGCGTTATTCTTAAGGTAGTATCCCTCTTGTAATATCTAATCTCTCCAACTCTCTACACTCTTGCATATCATTAGACTACCTCTATTGGTTTCCC
Source organism: Pinus taeda (assembly GCA_000404065.3). Lineage (NCBI taxonomy): Eukaryota > Viridiplantae > Streptophyta > Pinopsida > Pinales > Pinaceae > Pinus > Pinus taeda. Next base: position 55,870 of record APFE031311069.1, on the reverse strand, counting down.
ACTACCATCTCTCCCCTGACTAGTGTTTTATAGTCATCACATGGTTTACTTCCCCTCCTCGTGTTAAAAATAGCAACAAGAAATGCTAAAAATAGAAGTGATAAAAATAGCATTGTTATAAATAGCAGTTCGGGTACCAGTGTTGAACATAGCAACAAGGAATGAAAAATGGAAGTGCTATAAATAGCATTTCGGGTTAGATTCCTCTTTTAGTTAGTCCCTGAACTAAAATAGAGAAGTAAAATTCGAATTTGATCTTAGCAGCTGTTTGTAAAATAATTAATTAATTCATCTTGAGTTAATTAGTTGGAGAAAATCAAACATGAAGTCTATGTGAGGACATGCAACAGTTATCCCATTGATTGAGGAATTTATCCCTTAGTTAAAGAGATAAGGATGAGTTGTAATTTAAGTTGTAATTAGTTAGCTCAGTTAACTGAGTTAAGTCCAGTTAGATTAGTTCCAACAGTTTGTGGAATTAATTGTGAGTTTAGTTAGTTAATGCATGCATGGATGTAACTGTTGTTCTCTAGATAACTGAATATTCTCTCATAAATAACTCATGTATGTCAGTTCAAAGAAAGACCCAATTGAGATTAAAGATAGGGACATTATACTATCAGTTCGAGGAATTTTCCTATAAAGGAAACTCATCCATGCAGAAGGAATTATCTCCTTCAGGTTTGCACAGTTAGATCAGAGGTTAGTGAGTGTGTGAAGAGGCCAATTCACACAGGTGGCAGCACTGGACCCCAAGGAAAACTGCACAAGGAAATAGGAGGCTTGGAGGGCAGAAGAGAAGGTTTGTGAGAAGCCTTTGACTGTATATGAGCAACATTTTGATTGTAGAGAGAGCATGATAGCTTGAGACTTAATTCTTTTTGTAATCTGAACATATTTCCACTTGTATGATAATACAGAGATTGGGGTTTTAGGCTGAGGCTTTCCCTGGGTTATTCTTCTGTGTTCATGTGTGATTGATTTCTCTTCATCTATTATATGTGTTCTATTTGATCTTGCTCATATTCGATTAAGCTTCCTCAAAGTTTGATTGTAGAAGTAGATCTAGTATTTTTCTTTAGTATATTGCATTATCAGGTGATCTACAGTGGGATATTCTACACCTTGCACCATGATGTTACTGACTACTTCTATTATTGAATGCAGATCTGAATCAGTACACTAATGAGCCAAATTCATGTGATATATCCCTACTACAACATGAAAGGATGGTAGGCATGTGCCCCTTTCTTAAGAAAGTGCTAATTAAATATAACTCTAACTATTCCACATCATCATTGACCCTCTCAATCTTGTTGTCTTGATACCCAATGATCTGCAAGGATAGTTTGTCCGCTCTCCTTCACTATGAAAATATTATTTGGGATATGTTCCTCCACTTTCTATAATTTCATTAGTCATAACTAAGTTGAAAACAATCACTTTTGTAACCTCACATGCAGCTCCTGTAACATTATCTAATTTTGCCATGATTCTTACTTAATCTTACGAAGAGGCTACTCTATTGTACACTGCTATTATTACGCAAAAAATTAAAATGTAGGTTGACATCTAACTATCTAATCTTTATGTGTAAGTATTCTTTAAATAGGATACCCGCAACACTATGCATTATACACTTTGGTGTTGATACTGCACGGAACTCCCTTTGGTGCGCAATGTTCCACCTCTCCATGCAGTGTGTCTTATTTTTCAATCACCCAACAACTTCTACTACCGAAAACAAAGGATAAATACTACTCATTAATTCTAACAAACAACACAAATTTAACTTTAAATCACAAATAACATACTTTGTTTATGTACAAAGGATTTAGTTCTTCTTGTTTCCTTTTGCATGGTGCACATGAGCCCAATTGTCTCTGTACAACTTCAATCAGATCCCATTCTCCTGCATTCATCACTTGTTAGATGATATATGGCCCCAACTAATGCATTTGAAACTTACTTGGGTGCTTCAAAATTTTGTTGCTGTATAGAAACAACAAATCTCTAGGTTGAAATGTCTTTTATTTAATTCTTCTGTCATGCCACACTTTCTCTCTTGATTTTTGTACTTCCTAGTGAAATATGTCTATCGTGTGATCTTCCTCCAACTATAGTAGATCTTGCAATCTCTGCTCCATCATGTTATGTTATGTTAGTTGCATGGCTACTGCAATGCATAAGCTAGGTACCAAAAAATCCATTGGCATTACCGCCTCCTTCCCATATGTTAACCATAAAGGTGTCTATCTGATCAACATATTGCATGTGGTCCTATACGCCCATAGGACCACTAGTATCCTTGAATCCCAATCATCCAATTGTACTTTGCATACCTTAGTGAGCGTTGTCTCCATTATTTTGTTAAAGGCCTCCATTGTACCATTAGCTTGTGGATAGTAGGGAGTGCTCTTATGATGATAAATATATAACTCCTCTATTAGTTTTGTGATCATATTGTTCAAGAAATGAGTTCCTTAATGACTCATCAAGATCCTCAGACACCGAAATATGATCACTACATTGTCAAATAGGAAATGGCAGTTGTCTCTGCACTGTAATCTTTGACTAGTATAACTTGCACCTATTTGCTCAAATAATCAGTAGTAGTGATTATGTACCATGCACCAGTCCTCCTTGTGGGTGGGATAATCATACCCACATAATCAATTTCCCATTTATCGAATGGCTGTAGGGTGATTTAAGGAACCAAAGGCATATTATATCTTCAGGAAGGCTTTCCCACTCATTGGCATATGTCACAAACTTTGCAAAATTTTTCAGCATCGCCATGTAGAGTGGGTCACCACAACCCTACGTGAAAGATCTTTTATGTCATGTCCTTTATTGCTTAATTTCCTCTAGCAATTCTTGCGTGTGCCTCTCTTAGTATTATGTGACGTTCATGTTCCAACGCACATCTGTGTAGTATCCCATATGCAACCAACTTTTATAAGAAACTTGTGATGAGATGGTAATCTGCCATTTTTACCACCAATTGTTTCCTCTATGCAACAATATACTCTTCCGGTGCCATCCCCATTCTAAAAAATCTTGCAATATCTGCAAAATGATCATCTACCATAGTAATAGTAAAACATTATGCATATGGTAGGTTGTCCTCAAAATTCTATGCATCCTCTGCCATGGTTAGGTGTGACAAATGATCAGGTCTTGTGTTCAGTTGTTCAGGCTTGACCAACAATTGAAAATCATACTCCTAGAAATACAACAACCATATGCAAATCCTTGCCGCTAACACAGGCTTGTTGACAAGGTACTTCAATGCAAAATGGTTCGTGTGTAGTTTGAACTTGTTACCTAGTAGGTAATGTCTAAACCTTTGAAGTGAATACACCATCATGAATCCCTCTCTCTCTATTGTGGTGTAGTTTTGATGGGATATGGACAATTTCTTACTAGAAAAAGAGATGGGATGATATGTTTCTCCCCCCATGTTGAACTAAAATCACGCCTAGTGCAGTCAATGAAGCATCAAAGTGCACGTGGAACTCATTTTTCTAATATGGGAATACCAGAATCATCGCCGTCATGAATTTAAACTCTAAAGTGTCCAAATCTTGTTGAAACTCCTCATTCCATTGGAAACTGGTATTTTTCTTCAACAACCTCTCCATAGGGGAATGATCCGAGCATAAACTTGGATAAACTTCCGATAATACCATGTATGTCCCAATATAGACCGCAGTTGCTTGACTAATGTAGGTGGTGTTAGATCCGCTATAACTATGATCTTGGTTGGATCCACTAGCAAACCTTGCTTGTAGACTACGTGCCCCAACAAAATGCCAAAAGGTGAAAATAATATACATTTCTTTATATTCAATGAAATCTATAGTTGTTTCCATCTGTCTGGCATTAGCCACAAAACCTCAATGTGCTTCTTTAACAGACTAAACACAGTCCATTTTTTAGGAATACTTCTAAAAACTTATGGATGGATTCCTTAAAGGTCACAATCACTATGTGCGAGAAAATAGTTGCCGCATTATTCAAGTCGAATGGCATGACAGTATATTGAAAGCACCTCCATTTTTTTGTGAAGGTTGTAGCACACTACGCCACATTTACTAGATTTTACAACCCTCCTAGGTAAATTTGAAGTGACTTGCCACTATGGCATGACCCGATCTCCTAGTTCTAGTTAAGGAAGTGGGTCCCACAATTGAGGCTTACTAACCTTCCTCAGGAACCACAAATCACTCAGAGGTTGAAAAAACACCCCACCTGACCAATCCCTAGGTTGGAACCATTTTTCTCTGATGTAGACCTATAAACGCACCCTTGACACTACTTACATGTGGTTATGAGGCTCCAACCACAGTCTTAAGCCTAGCTTCCAGTGATTATGACCTAAACTCCTCAATTCAGTGCTCGTGGTCGCAAGATTTAAGCCACTTTTCTAGGTTAGCCTCTAGACTACTATGCAAAACTTCTTGTAACTTTATAGAATCATAGTTCTCAATGACGACAATGTTAATCATTCAAACTTGAATCTGAAACTTGACCTAGACTACCTAGAACACACTATACATTTCGTCAAACACATGGTAAACATGTAAGCCACAGGTCATGAATGCATATTTGAGTGTAAATATTTGTACTTCATCTAAAAATCACCAAGAAGGTCTAATGCCCTCTCAAATAGCTACAAAAACACTAGTTAGTCCATGCATTCATCAATTATTCATTAACTTATCAAATCATAACAAGAGCCATAACCAGAACACATCATAAACCATGCTTATAACCAACATATAGCTAGAATATTAACCATGACATAAAAACCATCAAAGAAACATAATAAAAAGTACAAATTATCATTGATTACAATAGGGAAATAACTCTTATTAACATATGCAAAATATAACCAAGTTAGGGACTTCTATGTATCACATGACCATAGATTGCCCTGAAACAAAAATTTCTTTCATCCAATCACCCTCGTTCCATGTTCCAAGCATGAATGTGGGATCTCATAGGATAAACCAAGACATAAAAAACAAAGGGAATCCAAAGGTTAAACCACCTCTATGCTCAAACTACTATGATCTCACCTAAACTGGTCCTGAGATCATAAAACCAAAACAAGCTTGGATGCCTCAAAAATTTTTCCCCATACCTTGAGGAATTTTCATGTCTCCACCCACCTATCAAGGGCTTCCCGAAGAAAAACATCTCCACCCCCAACCCTTGGGAATTTTCCTGATACCACCTCACTCGATTCTGAAACATTATGACAATCCAAAAGTCAACAAAGAAATGAATTCCATCACACCATGGCTATCCAAGAAATGGCAAGGAAAATATGAAACCACTATCAAACTTTGCAAAACTCATTGCAATTACAACAAATGAACCAAATGAAGAAATTCATGTACCATGCATTCACAACTCAGATAGGAAATCACACATGCAACTTGTTACCTGCAAAATCTTCATGTGGAAGTTATTGATCCAACTTTCTCCTTGCTCTCCTTTGCTTTCCTTTCTTCTCCTTTGCTTTCCTTTTCCTTCCTTTTGTTTTCTTGTTGGATTTCCCCTCTTGGATCTCTCTCTTTCTCTTTCTCACTTGACCCAAGCTAAAACTGAAAAAAAATATAAACCAACAAAAGCTGTGAACTAATCCTTAGAATCCTTTTTATGATTGACATCTTATTTTTATTCACTTTCCTTGACTTTCTTTCTAATTTCCCTCTCATGCAAATCCGTGTCTCTTCACCTTCCTTTTCTCCTATTTTCCTTTACTTCCCATAAATAAATTCCAATTAATTACACTTTTCCTTTGCCAATTTCCATAGCCATAAATAAACCAAAAGTGATTCCCACTATAGTGATTTTCCCAACATTCAACTTGGAATACATGTCCTATGACCTTGGTCTTATTTTTCGTTTATTAACCTTTATTACAAGAACTATTAACCCAAGGTTGTTACTAATCCCTCCCCCTTATGGGAACACCATCCTCATTGTTCTGTGACACCTATGACCAACAAACCATTGAAAACAAAACATATTGCATATGGAGCTTTATAACACAACTCGATGTTGTATTTACAATGAACATCTAGTACAAACCATAGCCAACATGACAATCATACCGCTTATTTGAGATTTATAACACAACTCATTGTGGTATTTACAACCATATACATATATACATACATATACCAAAAACTCAAATGGAATCATCTTTAAGGACTCGAGATAACCATCATTATATGCAAACTCTATTAGTGGAAGATACTCCTCCCAATTCCTTTGTTGATACATAATGTGCATCCTCAACATGTCTTCAAGAATCCTGTTAACCGTCTATATTTGTCCATTTGGATGTGGATGATAAGTTGTACTGAATGGAACCACTACAAACTCATAATTCCCATACTTGGTATGAAATGTTGTCTTGTAGATGCCCTCTTCTTTGAATCATACCTGATGATATCCTGATCTCATGTAAATCTTTGAGAACATTGTTGCTCCCTTCAAATTACCAAACAAGTCATCAATCTACAACAAAGGATACCCATTCTTGATAGTCACCTTGTTCAACTGCTTGTAATTAATGCACAACCTAAGAGTACCTTCCTTATTCTTCACAAACAACACTGGTGCACCCCAAGGCGACACACTTGGCCTTATTTATCCCTTATCAAGAAATTCCTTAAACTGCAACTTCAATTCCACCAACTCTGGAGTGCTCATATTGTAACATTCCTTTGATGTTGGTGTTGCTCCTAGTACCAACTCAATAAATAAATCCACTTCCCTGTGAGGCAGTAACTCTAAAATCTATACTGGAAACACATCCTGAAATTGCTACAAAATTGGATACATATTCAAGACTTCAACATCTTCAACATCCTTCCCTTTGTCACTAGAAATATGCACTGCAAACAATACACACCCTTTCCTGCAACTGTGCTTAGCCTACATAGTTGTAACCATTCTCACCGATGTAGGCTTCTTCTTTCCCTACAAGACTCTCTTTTCTCCATCATCATCCAAGCACTCAATTGCCTTCTCGTAAAAATCTACCTTATTCCTATGAAGGTACAACTAATCCATACCCAAAACCATGCTATATTTACTTAATGGAAGCACATTTATATGTGTTGATGTAGGCATACCATTCAAATCATATGCACAAGCTCTCACCCAATGATGAACTCTCTTCTTGGTCCCTATAGCAAACTGCACCAACCAAGACTCTACTTGCACTTATTTACTCAAGCCACATTTATTCACCAAGTTAGGATTAACATAATTATAATTATATTTGGGATCAATCAAAATGGAAAAAACTCAATCACAAAGCTTACCTTCCATCTCAATAATGGATGCCTGGTGATCCACCTTCTTGTTATTTAATGTTGCATATATCTTAGGAATGCTCTACCCAATATCCCCAACTTTATGTGCCTCCTGAGCATTATCTATATAAGGTCTGCCACCATGGTACAATGGAAAATACTTTATTTGATGATATTTTCCACATATCCAACACTACAATGGTTCTTTTCCAATACCCTTATTCGACTTCTCTCCACTCTGATATCCATGTCCCTTTTCAGATTTACTAAACTTCTTGTAAGGAGCCACATTTTATTTCTTACCTGCATCTTGAGGTATTTCCCACTTTGGAGGCCATTTTCCTTTAGCCTTATCATTCCATTTCCAATCACACTCAAGCTCATACTTGAGCTTAGAATTCTCATAAAAGTGATTCAACTTCCCAACGACTTCCTCCAATGACCAAAGCGCATCATACTCAATGTGATCCTTGCATACTAATGGCATTTCAATAATGAACCTTTGAATGTCTGTCTTCTCATCCTTGAGATACGGTACATACCTCAATAGCTCCAGAAATTTAGTCATGTACTCTTCATCTGTAATAGTACCCATTTTCATCTTGTAAAACTCCTTAGCCTTTCTATCGTAATATGTCTCTGACAAGTACTTCTTTATGAAAAGTCTCTTAATCTCATGCCTACTCAAATCCTCTATCTTGATGCCTCTGACACGCTTCATATCTTCCCACCAAATATTTTTCTTTCTCTTGAGACTCAAAATAACTATACTATCCTTCATATTCTCTGTATAATATGCAACTTGAAGAACTTCTTCATCCACAACAACCATGCTTCTGCATCTTCTGGTTTCTTCAGCTCCCCATTAAATGTAGGAGGCTTGGCTTTCTTGAACTGAACTGGAAAGTATCCCCTCTTATTCCTCCTATAAGGATGATAGCGATGATGACCATGATGTCTATTTGAACCAAATCTAGAATAGAACCCATAACCACTACCTCTCATTTCAGTTGTATCCATTCATTTGCCACCTTTGACTGTGTCATCCCTATCTGGCATGTTCCCTCCATGAGACCTGCTACCACATGCCCCATTAGTCCTTTCCTCCTATCCATAATTTATTCATGGTTGTCTTTGTCTCTACAAATATGATAAGCTCTGAAGGATCACTCCATTAAACTCGACTTGCTTTTCCTGAGCCCTAGCAAGCCTTTCCTGTGACTAGATTATCCTATCATTATCCACATTGCAACTCCTTATTTATGACTTTAGAATTCTCAAGGTATCTGCTATGTGAGGAGAATACTCTTCCCCATGTCGCTCAACTAATCTATGAGGAGATTCACCTGAACAATAATCCACCATCTTGCTCGTCATCTCTGATCTTCTACTTTCTGCAAACATACCATGTTAGATAAAACAAATATAAACATTATCAAACATACCATAGTGAAGTTCAGGGGAGGCTATCTTTTCTACACAAATCAATAAATATTAGCATGATATGCATCTATATATATAATGACATCAACATATCAACCTTTGAAATCATCTCAATCATCATGCATGATAGATAAAATTGTAACACCGAATATATACATGACAACCATAGCCACTACAATGCATGCATATGACTGACATGCATGCATGGCAATCACATCCCTCCCATCTAGTCCAAGTGTTTGAACCTGGTAGCTCTAATACCAATCTATAACACGTCACCCCACATTTATCCACTTTTACAACCCTCTTGGGTAAATGTGAAGTGACTTGCAACTATGACATGACCTAACCTCCTAGTTCCAGTTAATGAACAGGGGCCCAAAAATGAGACTTATTGACCTTCCTCAAGAACAACAGATCACTTAAAGTCTAAAAAACCACCCAAGCTGACCAATACCTGAGTTGGAACCTTTTTCTTTGACCTAGGCCTATAAACACACCCTTGACACTACTTGCATGCGATTATGAGGCTCCTACCACACTCAAAATCCTAGTTGCTAGCGATTATTACCTAAATTCCTCAGTTCAGTGCCTGCGGTCCCGAGATCTAAGCCACTTTTCTCAGCTAGCCTCCAGACCACTACCGAAACTTCCTGTAACTTTCCAAAGCCATATTTCTCATGACAAAAATGCTAATCATTCAAACTTGAATTAGAAACTCGACCTAGACTACCTAGAAAACACTAGACATTTCATTAAACACATGGTAAACATGTAAGCTACATGTCATGAATGCATATATGAGTGTAAATATTTATACTTCATTTGAAAATAATCAAGAAGGTCTAATGTCCTCTCAAGTAGCCATGACAAAACTATTTAGTCCATGCATTCATAAACCATTCATTAACTTATCAAAGCATAATAAGAGCCATAACTGGAGCACATCATAAAACATGCTTATAACCAACATATAACTAGAATTGTGTAGTTCTTCTTCCGGATTCATCACATTAGGTTTCTTTTGATCGATGTTTCAAACCAGAAACGGTGGTTCATCTTTAGGATGTGAAAGATAAGTGGAACATTGTTCTTATTATTTCAATAAATAGATATATGAGATGCATTGCCGACAGATGTTAGAGTTTTAGTTGTTTTAATTATATTTTATTTTAATTGTTTAACTGTTATCTTAATTATGTTTTTATTCTAATTGTATGTTTCGATTGTAATTATAAATGTGGTTTATTTTAATGTTGTTTCAGTTTTGAAGAAGATCTACACAATTATGACGATCGCAGAAATCTAAAAGATAATATAACTAGAATATTAACCATGATAGAATAACCATCATAGAAACATAATAATAGGTACAAATTCTCATAGATTACAATAGTAAAATAGATCTTATTAACATATGAAAAATCCAACCAAGTCGGGGACTTCCACATACCACCTGACCCACAGATTGAGTCGAACCAAATATTTCTTTCATCCAATCACCCCCATGCCATATTCCAAGCATGAATGTGGGATCTCATGGGATAAAACAAGACATGAAAAACCAAGGGAATCCAAAGGATAAACCACCTCCACCCTCAAACTACTTTGAAGTCACCTAAACTGGTCCCGAGATCACAAAACCAAACCAAGACTGGATGCCTCATAATTTCTTCACCATACCTTGAGCAATTTTCTTATCTCCACCCACCTGTCAAGGTCTTCCAAGAGAAAAATATTTCCACCCCCAACCCTTGGTAATTTTCTTGAGACCACCTCACTCAGTTCTAAAACCTTATGGCAATCCAAATATTAAGCAAGAAATAAATCCCATCACATCATGGCTATCTAGGAAATGGAAAGGCAAGGATGAAACCATTTTCAAACCCGGAAAAACCCATGTCAATGATAAAAAATGAACGAAATAAACGAATGCATGTTCCATACATTCATACCTTAGGAAATCACACATGCAACCTATTACTTGCAAAATCTTCCTACGGAAGTTGTTGATCCAACCTTCTCCTTTCTCTCCTTTGCTTTCCTTACTTGTCCTTTTCCTTCCTTTTGCTTGCTTGCTTGATTTCCCCTCTTGGAGCTCTCTCTCTCTTTCTCACTTGACCCAAGATAAAACTAACAAAATCTAAACCAACAAAATTTGTGAACAGACCCTCAGAAGCCTTTTATTATTGATGTCACATTTTTCTTCATTTTCCTTATAATTTCCTTATCATGCAAAAATGTGTCTCTTCACCCTCCTTTTCTCCTATTTTCCTTTATTTCTCATAAATAAATTCCAATTAATGCCTCTTTTCCTTTGCCAATGCCTTTACCAATTTCCATAGCCATAAATAAAATGAAATTGATGCCCACTATAGTGATTTTCCCCACATTTAGCTTGGAATACATGTTCCATGACCTTCGTCTTTTTTTTTTTTTCCTTTATTACATAAAATTTTAACCCGGGGTTGTTGCAAAGGTGGTCTTATGCCCATCGTCCTTTGCAATCTTTACCTGATGATATCCAAAAAATCCATTAATAAATGAATAAGCCTCTTGTCCACCCACACTCTCTAGTATCTCATCATTAAATGGAGTAGGAAAGGGATCATGTGCACACACATCATTTAACTTCTGTAGGTCTACGAAGATTCTAACTTCTCCTGTCTTCTTGTTTTGTACCACCATAGGGCTAACCCACTCTGAATATTCTACCAGCTCAATGATTCCTGCTTGTATCATTTTGTCCAATTCTTGCTTAACCTTCTCTTTGTATATTAGATTCAACTGATAAGGCCATTTCTTTATAAGCTTAGTATTAATCTTCAACGAAATTCTCATCTTGCCTAATTCTCCTACAATTCCCTTCATTTCCTCAAATGTGATGGGTAACAAGTCTTGATACTCGTGCAATAGATCGAAAACCTTTTATATTGTTTCATCATCCCAATAATCCCATATTACCACCATTTTAGTATTTTATTTTGTCCCAATATTAACCTTCGTGGTTTTTATCGGCTACGCGTACTTAGTTGATTGCAACTCTGGTCCACTCACTGGATGCTCCCCTTTGACTTTCGAAATTTATATATTCTCGGGATCATCATGATCCTCTCCAAGCTTTGTTACATTATAACATTCCATAAATTCTTGTACCTTCTGCAACTGCTTGTGTTGAGGACACACTAATACATTACTCATCACTATTGTCTCTCCTATGGTGAATATCTTTCATAGTAATACCTTCAGAGCCTTTTATAGTGTTGGCTCCTCTACCTCAAAACTAAAGGCATTCATGAAACTTTGTGCCATCTTTCTCCATTCCACTATTCCTCTACGAACCTCCAACTCAATATACCAGTTTATGGGGATAATGTCTAATGTATGTGCAAATCTATATACCCACTCCTGTTGCAGACGTCCTCTATTATATGTTACAACACACCACATTAAATGGGTCCTTCGGAACTTCAAGCCTAGTTAATTAACCCCGGGGACACTTGAATTGGTCCCAAACTTGATGCATAACAATTATATACATTGTTTCCATCCCATGATCTCACTCTTGTGTGTACTCCACTACCTAGATTAGGTTGCATGCAATGCAACGTCCAAAGAAAGAATCCTCACTTAATAAAGTATATGGTGTTCTAATTCACGCACAAAAATCATGACTACTAATAGTACATCAAAGAGTGGAAGGCTATACACTTTTGTTCCTATCCAACACACTACCCTCGTGAGGTGCACACACCTTTGAGTGCTCACTTTATGTAGTTTTCTCTGCTAGTTTTCTTGCACCTCCTCTAAGTTAGAAGTGCAAGATCCCACACTACATTAATTCAACACTCCATCAATGGTAGGATTCACATAATCCTCCTAGAGGGTTGTCACATTGTAAAAATATTATCCAACTCTTCCTAGCTTAAGTCTTCCCTAACCGGTTCAAGGTACTAGTCTCCTTCTCGTTGGTCAAAAATTGTTATTACTCAAATTTCCCCTACCTCAAATATCTCTCTACTTTATGTTAATAATTACCTAATTTTCAAAATCCCAGTAGAAAGACTAGGGTATGGATTGGTGTCATCCATGATCTCTATAAATTTAAAATCAACAATAATTATAGCTCCATAAATATCTACTAGCAAACTTTTCAATCAACTAATCCATAGGAGACGATACTTTTTGGTTAGCCTCAACTGAATAGGAGACCATGTTAGCTTTAGCCTCCTCATCATCTCCCATGTTCTCTTTAGTAGAATATTCACATCAGACCCTAAGTCCAATATGATAGGATCCATTTCATAATCTCCCACGTCTATGCCAAACCTTATTTCCTTTCTCATCCTTTTCCTACACGACACCTAGTTTATGGTGTGTAGTGATGCTTGCGTGATAGCTACCTCAGTCTCCTAGGTGCACTACTCCACCATTCACCCAAATTTCTCTAGTTCGTATTTGTTCCTTACCAACTCAAGGAAACTCTACAACAAATTTTGAACTAAATCAACCTCTGTCACAAACTCTGTATGAATGGTGTCATCATAGAAAACCAACATTGAAACCTCTCAGAGTATGTCCGATTTATCCCATTCCGCAATGACTATATCTCTTTGGGATTCCCTTTAAGTCACATTATCTTTAGCTGAATCAAACCTTAGAGGAGGTTCGGGTGCCTTTCTAACCCAATGCGGTGGTTGATACCTTGATCTTGCAACATCAACTCTCATCTGAATGACTCCAGATATGACTGCACCAATCCGTGGTTGGGCTCTATGGGGTTCGAACACTATCATTTTACATTCATCACCTTCATATCTTACCATTTAGTAATTGGTTGTGGGTAGTTCTTAGTTGCATGTTCCCACACTCTACAATAGGTACATGTTCAACAGGGATTAGGGAAATCTCGTGTAAGGTGTCCATGATGTCTATAGCTATAACAAACATTAGGTCCTTGACCTCTTCCAAATCCGCATCTACCTCTCGTTGGTCCTCCGAGACCTCTAGATGTCATCCCTTGTCCTCATCCAAGCTGATTGCATGGTCATGTTTGGTTATACCTCGATTAATTAAAACTTGTTGCCATAGCTTTATTTCCCTAGAGTCCTTGTACCTGAAATGAATCAAATGTTCATTCATGCATCAACTCTAATGTGTGGAAATGGTGGATATCATGTCCCACCTATTTGAAAAAATCGTAAAACAAAGTGTGTGTAGTCGCCTCATATTTTTACATTAGTGGACAATTTTATGGGGTGTGGCCCCAGACTGCTCTTCCTGAGGAGAGAAGTAAGAAAAGAGACCGGGAAGAGACCACACCTACAAGTGGGTCAACAGAACAACAAGAGGCCAAGAGGCAAAGGGTAGATCCTCCTGAAGAGGACATTGTGAAAGACATCATTGAAAGCACAAGAGGAGAGAGGGCCATTAGCCAACAGACTTCCGTTAGCTCTCACAGACGAGAAGGGGAGAGGCAACATGGAATGGAAGTCTCCTCCTCAAGGTCACAAGCAAAGAAACGATCAGATATCAAACAATCATTTATGGAGATTAAGGCTCAAAATGAGTCATTAAGAATTCAGTTGTATGATCAATTTCTTAAGATGACACCCTCCAAACAGCATAGACTAATGGCAGCTTATGACATCAAGGAGGACAAAATGTTCTTAAGTCATTTCAAGCCCAAGGTTTAGCAACCATAGTCTGCAGCTGACTACATAAGGACCAATCTAGAGGTCCTTGCCAAAGATATACACCCTATGGACCAAATAGAATTGCACAAACAAACAGGTGAAATGGTTTATGCCACATTGGAAGACAAGGCAATGTTGGCCCACCAATTAAAAGAGTCATTGAGTAATACATCTGCTCAATTGGATTTGGAGAAGATCTCTTCTCTAGCCAAAGACAACAGAATAAAAACTCTGGAAGAAATAATTATTGAGTTGGGACATGATCCCAAGGATGCCAAGGCATCAAAGCATTGATAAAGAAGAAGGAGGAAGATATTGCTGCCCTTAGAAAGCAATTGAAGCTGCCTGTCACCATGCATCCACAAACAACAGAACTAGCACAAGAAAAAGCAGAAGAGGATGTAATGGATTTATTGATGAGAATGAATCAAAGGCTAATGCAGACAGAGCAAGAGTTGGAGAAAGCATTGCAGGCTAAGCAGGGAGAGTCGACCTCCCAGCCACCCGAAACAGCTCCAACAATTGTCTCTGCTCCCTCCACAGACACAACAACAATCCCTCCCACTTAGCCAGCATCAACTACAGGTACAACAACTACAGATGCTACAACAACAACAACAACAGAGAGTGAGACCAGCATGAGGATGGAAGAAATGATCAAGACAGTGAAAGAGCTAGAAGCTCAAATGTCAGAGCTCAAAGAGGCAAAAGAAAGACTAGCCAAGCTAGAAGTGAGCTATGACAAATAAAAAATAACAGTGGTAGAGAAGATCAGAGAGATGAAGGCCCTGGAGAACAAGGTGAAATCATTGGAAAAGGATCTCACCTTGCATAAACCTCTGGCAGACATTAAAATGATTTTGTGGACCAAGATTGGCCAGTCCATTACTGACCAATGGCTATCAATTCAGACAATCTATGAACAAATTGAATTAATAGAAAGGGCACAAGAGCAAATTCAAAGGGCCAAGGCATCATTAGGAAATATGCCTGAGCAGGCCAATAGGCTCATCCATTTTTTGAATACCAATACTAAATAATAGCTAGTAGCTTTGGACATCTCGGATAGGACAGGCACCATTTTGACATTGAAGAAGGTGCTAACAATGAGAAATTTTATACAGAATTTGGAAAGGAAGTGTCAATAAATGCAGATGGACATTAATGCCTTCAAAGAGAAATTCACAAACTTGCAGCAGAAGGGTCTACCCAGTTTACTAACAAGCAATCAAGAACTGTTATCACATCAACAGTATGCTCACAGGGTAAACATGTATGTAACAAATTAGATCACTGCATCATCCAACACCTCAGAAGACACAGGGCCTCCTTCCGGACAAAATTTATATGACAAATTGGAAATTTTGTTTTTTATAGAATATGAAATAAATCATCTTTTTGAAGTCAAGCCTAACTTTTATAGGTATATTGAGGCTGATGAAATACTTGTAAAAATACAAAGACATCAGTTGCCTACAGAATAGTGGTGGCAGAGTATGCTGGAAGTTTTTCCTAGGTAATTTGGATCTTTTTGCCTATGTACATTTGGTCAAATAGCAAGACACGTGGCAAATATGAAGGAAGGAGCTCAAGCAAAGATCAGGATAACAACGCAGGAATGAAAATTAAAGACACAACTACCAGCCAAATTCCTGGGTGAAAAGTCGAAAATATCTTATCAGTTAAAGCAGCCAGCACAACCACAATAAATCCTACCTTTATTTCTACATTTATTTCTCTGACAGAGTAGGTGAAGGAAGTTATTACTTCATATCTTATCGACAAGATATTTTGTAACTCTCTTTTTGTGTAAATACCCCCCCAAGGAATGTATTCGGGGTTGGTGATTCTCCTCCTGGACTGTGCTGTAACTATGATATTTATTAATACAAAAGGCTGTTGAAATGCATTGCTACTAGACCTTCTAAATGTGGATTTGATGATTATGGGCTCTGCTACAGAATTCCTGTGTCTTTCTTTGGCTCAATAAGTTATTCTAAACTGTGTTTTTGTGCTTTCTATGTTTGCATATTTCATATAGGTTTCATAATCTTAACAACAGGGAAAAAGAATAGCCCAAAACTTGTTTAAATACACTATGTGTTCAATTCCTGCTGTTATTTATGTTTTCTTCAGAACTAGCATAAACATAAATTCTTAAATGTTTCTGTTTCCACTAATTCTTTCATTTTGAAAAATGCCAAGGAATTCTTCACTGCTCCTTGAAAATATTCATGCACCTTCCCTCTGCCACCATGATAAAGGATTCTTGACTGCCCTTTACCCCTGGCTTGCATCGCATCAATTTCTAGATCTCAATATTGTTCCAAAATTGATTATCTTGCTCTGTAGTATTTCCATTTATCACAGAAACACACTCAACAGTCCATCTTCATAGACTCCATTGCCCAATGGAATAAAATCTTTCAGACTTGCATCCTACCTCTCTATGAAATCACCATCCAAACAAATTTTAAACAAACCTTTGCACATCATAACTAGCATAAAAACTTCAAATAAACAAAGTTAAATTATAAAGAGAGATCCCTCTCTGGATGAAGTTTGGCTAGAAATTGCATCTAAAAGATTGGTTAGTGGTTACCTCAACCGTATTCCCTTTTCTCACAATTTTTTGGAACAACCTGAGTGATAACATCATTGGCGACTCCACTGGGGATCTGAATGAATGTCTGTTACTACTGTCTAATATCTAAAGCTACAAATGGAGCCTGAAGTCAACCAGGCAGCCTTTGAAACTGTCTTTGCTGTGCAATCACAAGAGTAAATGAAAGCTACTTCAGTCCAACTCCAGTTTAGCTTTAGATTCTAAACATCTATTTCAAAGATTTGTTTGGAAATCCTTGTTTCAAACCTACCTGAAGGAAAGCCCTATCCCTCTTACATTTCAGTAGCTTCCTTCAAAATATTGTCAAAACTTGTATTCTCCAAATATTCTCATAAAATACCCAAAATATACTTTAGAAGCTGGCTCCAAAGAATAAAACTTTGTACACAAGGTCAAACCCAGACCTAAATCCTCCAGCTATCTTTGACAATCCAAATTTGATTCCTAAGAGCCTTAGGAAACCAGAAAATCAAGAGAGTTTTGATGATTCAAACCTTGAAACACCCCAGTAGAAATCCATTCAAACTAAGCCTACTACAGCAAAATCTCAAGCTCTTCTTCCTATTGCCGTAGCTTCTTCCAGTTCACCTTTATCACTTCAGAATCTCTTTTCCACCCCTCCATCCATAGCACTTATTTCAGCTCCTATCCTTGTGCTTCTAGTTGTCCCACTTTTCCCTGCTACTATGGAAAATAGATATGCTCCCCTGCAATTGCCTGCCAATCCAGGGGCTATGCCACAGGATTATCAGGGAAAAATTTCCTATTTTTATGGTATTGGCACTTACACTGCTCAATAACATACCAAGAGGATGACAGATTATTTTGAAAACTATGAGATTGATGATGATGATGTCAGGATGAAAATTTTTGTCCAGAGCTTAACTGGTGATGTAAGGACCTAGTTTAGGTCACTCCCTGCAACTACAATAGCTAATCCAGATGCCCTTTTTCAAACTTTCCTAAACAGGTGGGAAAAGAAAAAAGACCCTTTACACATCTTAACAAAATATGAGAACTTGAAGAGAGGCCCACAGGAAAGTGTCCAGGATTATTGTGCCAGATTCAACAATACCTACCTTGCAATTCCAATAAATCTTAGACCACCACCAGACTTAGCATTTATCAAATTCCCTGATGAATTTGACTCAGACATGGCTTACCAGCTTAGGGAGAGAGCTCCTCCTAGCCTTGAAGATATGCAGAGCATAGCTGTGAGTGTTGAAGCCAATCTGATTTCCAAACAAAATCGAGCTAGGACTGAAAGAAGAACAACCTTCAAAGAGGAACCCTCTGCCTTTGAACAGAAACTTGATGCAATTATTAAAGGCATGGACAGGTTGGGAGATAGAGTGGAAACTATTGAGAGGAAATCTTCATGGGAAAGCCAACCAAATAACAATGCAAGAAATCCAAACTTTAGAAAAAATCAAAACCCCAATGTAGGAAAAGTTGTTCCAGACCAAAACATAAGGCCTCCCGTCCAAGAAAACTATGCAGAAGCCTCCACATCTAGTGAACCAATAGAGGACCCCCACATTAACCTAATGGGTCTCAACAGTGGCCAACCAATTTTCCTAACTCAAGAAGATCAAGAGGTTCATACTCTTA
This sequence comes from Pinus taeda, assembly GCA_000404065.3. NCBI lineage: Eukaryota > Viridiplantae > Streptophyta > Pinopsida > Pinales > Pinaceae > Pinus > Pinus taeda. The sequence continues at coordinate 37,154 of APFE031311069.1, read as the reverse complement.
GTCAGTGTCAAATGAAATCAGGAGAATACTTTGATTTTAAGCAAGGGTATGAAACAACTGTGTATGAAGTCCACAAGCAAGACAACTTGAGAAGTAGGAGAATAGACATCCTTGATGATCCCAAGCAAAATACAATTAAGCAACCTACCAAAAATAAACTCTAGGACTTTCATATATCAATCATCCCTAAATCAACTTCCAATCCAAATAGTCCAACTGTTGAAGATGTTTCAGGCAAAGATAAATAAAAATAGCACCCTACATCTATCTCTCCACTCAGAGAAGTTGTAGAAGAACCTTTGGAAGATGGTGAGCAAGTAAGTCTAGTTCATCATAACATTCCAGTAAAAGAGGCAGTTGTTGAAAACTCAGTTAAAAGACACAACCTTGCTGCCCAAAATGTCAAAACACAAACAAAAAAACCCTTTAATAGGGAGGCTGAAATAAGTAAGTTAAAAGTATCCATCCCATTATCTGAATTAGCTAGGCATGAAGTTTTTAGGGAAAAAATCAGAAGATCACTACAAATTTCAGAAGACATAGATTCAGTGAACATCCTTGATGATCAACCAGAACTTATATTTGGATGTTGGGTCCCTATAATACTAGTGATTACCCCATTACTATTGTAGTTGTACCCCTTATTAATATTGTTGTGCCCCTATTGTCCCCATATTGTTATTATTGTGCCCCATAGAATCCATCTCCTATTCTTTTT
>APFE031311065.1:0-16391 GCA_000404065.3 Pinus taeda | reverse complement strand
ATACTTTGTAGGTTAACACTACCACTATTGGGATTTTCTTTTTTATTAATTAAAACCATCAAATTTGGCTATTCCCTTCGTTTGTGCACTCTCTACTTGTATATTAGACTTTTTTTAAGTTTACTAGTTAAAGTTTTCTATTATGATCTAAAATTCCATCCATATCCTTTATGAATTAAATTTTTTCCTAGAACTACAACTCAGATTCTCCTTATTTACTATTGTACTAGACCATTCTCAACCTTATACTTGATTTTTCATTTATGTTGTTGTTATACTCTTGTATAACCAAGCTTACTCATGAAGAGAAGAATGCTACTAGCATACACTACTCTAACTATATTATATTTTGTTTTCGTCACACTGGTCTTTGTTTTAAACATGTTGACACTTATACTAAACTTTGAATTGAATTTTGGTTTGTGCATTCAATGGTTAAAGTTTGTTCACATAATACTTTAGAAAGTAATTCCATAATAGCCAAAATAATAATTTTGTTCATATGTAAATATGTATCATAATTTCATTGTTCTGAATATACAAAATTCTTGAACCATATCTAATGCTCAAAGAAGAAAATTATATTCTCTTTCTTTTTATTTTCATGTATACTTACAAAAATTCATCTACATAGTACTACAAAAATAAAAGCATTTCTCAATGGGAGATATTAAAAACACAAGATATTTAAGGTACCAGCTTGTCAATCTATTCTGGAAAATAATACCAAAGTTGCAGTGCTCTACCCAACCTTGATTCTTTCTCCTAAAAGGGTCAGCCTGAGCTCCAATGGACTGCAAGAAAACTTATCCATTTGTTATTTTTGACTATCACTATACTTCTCACCTCAATTCAACATTATGTGAGTCTCATGTCAGTATAGAACAAAAAAAACACCCTTTTCCAAATTATATTGGTAATTAGAAACTACCTTCTCCTTATCCACCTAGTGGTAGGTAGTTAATTAGATCATTAATGAGGTCCACTCTCCCAGTCTCCTATGACAATGTCCTATCTTATTGGGATAAATATTGATCAATAAATTTTTTCATAATTAATCTAATCTTCAAATTAGATTCGTAGGTCTTGCATCATCAAGGGTAATTGAGTTAAACCACTAACCTGCAACCCATAGTCTCTCTTTAGTCATTTACAGCCTCAAAACTATTTTCCATATTTTTTTTATTAATAGCTTAACAAAGCATATTTACATAAGGTAACTATGAGTAACACAATATTGATAAACCAGACTCAATTAAGTCTTAAAGTGAGAACATCAAACACACTTGACATATACAATATTCACAAATAAAAACTAAGTCAGGGGATATCACATGTTCCCACTGTCAATAGTGAAGGAATCTTCCACTGATGACTGCAAACCCCAAGGTACTAATAAAGGAATCTAGATCTTATTCCCAGAGAAATGAGTTGGATTCATGGGAAAAGATCCACTAGAAGGAAGGGATTAGGGCATCCCACATCAACCAGTGCAAGTGTGATCCATGGACCAATAATTTCGAAGAACTCAGATGAATAAGATTAAAGAAACCACCACCAAGGATGTCTCTCACATTCACCAGATGGAAATAACACATGGAAGAGACCCTATAAACTAACCAATAATGAAATCTGACAACAAAGCCAATAAATCCACCAAAAGAGTCAAATGGAAACCAAGGTATTGCACGATTCTCAATGTGTGATAATTTACTCTAACGTTGAACACAAGGGAAACCACCCAGTCAAATATCAATGATTAAAATAAGTGTTAGGTGAAAGGTCACCTATCAATAATGTAAGTAGGGCTAGGGTGAGACTTTAGGTCTACTCTTAGAGCAATTTGTCGAAGTTGATATGAGCAGACCTTTCAACAAGAATTCAATGGGGACCTTCTATACTGACAAGAGTATATGGCTGAGATGTTGATCTGATATTGATAGTAACTTAATGAACTATGTATGGCCAACAAAATGAGTTAAGAGACACCGCAAAATGGCCGACAGATTTTTACTTCCTTTGAACCAAATCACGACACATTTTGTGAACTAGGCAACATGGACCATAATGAATTTTGTATAAGTTTGATATACACAAGGCATTAAAGAACTATCCATATAATTGAAAGAGTAACCAACTAGAGGAGTACTAACTCTAGAACAAGGTTCAACTCCTGAAGGCCATACTAAATCCCGACCCGATGAGGAAAAGACTCATGGCAGGGAGCTTTGTTCAAGGGCGGCATAACCGACTCTGCTACCAAGATAACGAAATAAACTCTTCTCATCACCTCTTTTTTGGAGTATTTGATTTTTTTTCTCTTTTTCATGTTATAAAAATATCGAAAAGGAATAAAAAAATTATTATATTATAGTGGAGGGAATGAGTGTTGTAAGAAATTAAACTAACTCCAACACTTGGAACATTCTTATGCTCAATGCAAGGTAAAGCATGCAGGGTATGGAAACTCGAGGGAGGTTCCCTCCATGGATAAGGGTGTCGAGTTACAAAGGTTATAAATGCATGGATTGAGCTTTTAGAAGGGGCATCAGCAAAATTGGTTTATACGAGAGCAAATATGGGGTTGCTTCTAGGCCAAAAGTGCAAGCATTCAATATGCAATACAGTAGTACAACTCAAAAAGTGGGAGTCTCTAGGGTATAAATTCATAATCAGAGAGGAAGAATAATGAGGCTTAAATGCAAAGTCATGAAGAGACTAAAGAGAAATCCCAAGCCTATAGAAACTTCACAACATATGTGTCAAGTGACAACAAGGTACTATCTAGAGCGCCCATGATAAGGTAGGCTCTACCACACAAATTATGACACCTCTAAATATCTAGAAAGTGCCACATCACAATTTGGTGGGATCAATCCTAAGGCCAAAATGGAAAAGGAAAATTATAATGCACAATACAAGGTGTTGAACATAACCTATATGCCAGTTTTGAGATCCAATACTTGTCAAAGTGGATCAACCATAAAAGTACCCAAAGAAAATGTCTTCGAAGTCTTGTAAACATAATTAGCAACACTAGGCCAGAAATTAAGACATCCCATATATAAACTTCAGATAAAATCTTGTGTTATAGAATATAAAACTTGAAAATGTGCACCGTGTATGTATTATATGGTACAAGGAACCACACAGCCTTGTGACTTATGCATATAATAGTTCTTAGGACAAACCCCTGGCAAGGCTTGGTCCAAGGACTCCTTTGGTAACTAAAACCCATACCTACCAGTTCTAGAAGAAATTATGATCGATCAACCATAGTCATGGATTCAAGGAAATCCTCCTATAAATGCATTCCAACATCCAAGGAAGCATGAAAACTAGAAGAATCAATAAGGAGAAGCAAGGGCTCCCATGCCCCCATTGGAGATATCACTCGATCAAATATTGGGACCAAGTCCTGAGAAGGAAAATATGATGTCAAAGGATCATTCTCATAAGCAATTGAACATTTAGGATATGATGCCACATAATTCACCTGTGGTGGGTGATGGGCCCCAACAATAGGTATATCATAAAGCCCATTTTTCTATTCTCCAGCCTATACTTTCCTCTTTTCCTCACATTTATTAACATATTTTGAGGGCCTCCAGCCGCATGTGTAAGCCTACCACGTAGTAGTTGTAACCTAAATTCTTCAGTTCAGAGGGTGTGGTCCCAGATTTTGAGCCTAAATTCTAGGTCAACCTCTACGCCACTGCCCATAACTTAGTGAGACCTTCCCGAATGATAAATAACATTAGGAAAAACCATTCATACAAAACTTGATCAAATACCTTACCTAACTAGGCCTAACCATGATAGTCATATCATCAAACATATTGATATCATGTAATCTGCAAGTCATGAATGCATATCTAAACACAAAGGTTTGATACTTATCTGAGGATCATCAAGAAGGTCTAATTCCCTCTCATAATAGCTACAATAACATTGTTAGCTCATGCATTCATTAACCATTCATAAAAAAATCAAACATATCAAGAGCCAAAGCTAGAACTTGTTATGGAACCATGCTTATAACCAGAATAATAACCATGATAGAATAACCATCAAATCCACATAATAACAAGTACAGGTACTCATGAAATACAAGAGGAAAAGAGTTCTCATTAACATATGCAAAAGCTAGCCAAGTCAAGGACTTCCATGTACCACTCGACCATAGATTAAGTTGAACCAAATCTATCTTTCAGTTAATCACCCCCGTGCCATATTCCAAGCATGAATGTGCGACTCAAGACGAAAACAAGCAGGGCTTCCCAAAGATTAAACCACCTCCACCCTCATGCTACTGTGATCCTACTACAATTTCTAAATATATCACATAAGCAAATCAATGCATAAACAATCAAGGCTTCCCAGAGATTAAATCACCTCCACCCTCATGCTTTACCATAATCCCACCAAAAGCAGTCAAGGGATTACTAGGCCCAAAACAAGCTTGGATGCCTCAAAATTTCTTCAGCAATACCTTGAGGAATTTGCATGTCTCCATCCTCAAGCTTTAATGCAATCCCACCAAAACTGAGTCAAGGGATTCCTAGGCCCTATGGGAATTTTCCTGAGACCACCTCACCTGGTTCCAAAACCACCTAGAAATCCAAAGCTCAGCCAAATAAAGAACCCCATCACACCATGGCTATCCATAAATGGAAAGGAAAGGTTGAAACCACTATCACACCTAGAAAAACCCATGCCAATGATAGTAAGAGAACCAAATACACGCATTCATGTACCATTCATTGACAAACCAACTCGTAAATCACACATGCAACCTATTACCTGTAAATATTCATGTTGAAGCTGCTTGATCCAACTTTTCCTTGCTTGTCCTTTGCTTTCCTTGTCCTTCCTTTGCCTTCCTTTCCTTTCCTTATCCAATGCTAGATTGCTCTAAGTGTGCAATAGTATGAGTGAATGAGATAGCTCCAAGATAAAATTAACAAAAGGTTAACCAACAAAATCTCAACTGACAAAAGTTTTGAATTGATCCTTAGAATTAATTTTATTATTGAGGCCTTTATTTTCTTTAGTTTCCTCTATTTTTCCTTCAATTTCCTTCTCATGCAAACATGTGACCTTTCATCTCTCTTTTCTCTTATTTTCCTTTATTTTCATAAATAAAATGCCAATTAATGCCTCTTTACCTTTCCAAATCCTTTTACAATGCCTTTACCAATTTTCTTACCCGTAATAAACCAAATGAATACCCACTAGGATCTTTTGCCCAACATTTAGCTTGGAATACGTGTCCCATGACCTTGGTCTTATTTTTTCCTTTATTAAATTTATTACGTGAACTTTTAACCCTGGGTTGTTACAATATAGTGGTCTATGTATGCCTTCATATGGTCCATTGCTTTAAAGTGACACGAGTAGAACTTAACCTACTATGCATATAGCATTGTCACCTCTTAAGTTTGTATGAACCTTGGGTTGATAATTAAAGTTGGTAGCCTTGGGAGTTGCAACACTCTTGTTGAAATAATGGGGCTCATCAGTGGGGTAGATTCTACTTGAATACTAGGAATATACCAAGGGTTATTTTTAACTAAAGATGAATTAGGATGGTGGTTTTAAGATGCAAGTTGATCAATAGTGACAATTCTTCCATTGTGAGGAAAATACATCACTCGAAAGAGCACATACACAATAGCACTGATAGCATAGACATAATCATGCCCAAGGAACATATTGAAGTCCAAAGTACCATCAACCACAACCATCTCAGTTAAGATAGTCTTGCCACCTAATGTGATAGGCAATTGAAGAAGAATACCAAAAGACTCACCAAGTCTTCTATCATAGGCCAACAACTGACTATCAGCGATCAGTAGCTTGGGAGAACCCAAATCTTTCCAAGCTAAGGAGGATAAGGTACTTGCATAGGATCCTTTATCCACCATACATCAATAAACATTTGTGGATTTAACTCTAACCTTTATTTGAAAAGGCCTAGAAAAAGGAAGCAGAGGCTTCACAAGATTATTCTAATCAAAGGAAATATTTTGATAACTTGGATGGGGCATAGTCAAAAAGTCCTAAATGCCCCCTAGTCCAGAATATTATGAACTAGAAATGAAGAAGACTTCGTTGGTAGACACTTCACCCCCTAAAATAGGATTGGGATGGACTAAATATTGCATTGGCTCGACCACTTCATCCACTAATGGTTGAATAGGTTGTTGAGAAACCATAGGAGGTTAAAGAGTAGAAGAGCCTACAAAATTTTACCATAAATTTTGTACCACTAAAATCTTAGGGCACAAATAAGTAAGATGATATCCCTTGTAAAGCCTACAAGGGAACTTAGGTTTAAATATTCTATGCTTAAGTCTCTTATTAGCACCAATTCCCCCAACATGACTTGCATCGGCAGGGGGTAAGTCTCCAACAAGACTTGCAGTAGTTGGTGACTAGTCTCCAACGTGACTTGATGAGGTTGGTAACTATTCTCTAGTAGAGACCACACTCATTCCCCTAGCATGACTCTTAGAGGTTGGTGACTCACCACCAACATGACTTGCAAAGGTTGGTGACTCATTACCAATATGACTAGAAATGACTAGACTTGTGCCCCCTGGATGACTTGCAGAGGATTAAGGCTCATCATCAACATGACTCATAAAGGTTGGTGATGATTCACAAATAATTTTCTTATTCTTATTCCTCCTCTTTCTTCTCTTTTTAGACTTCTCATTACGAGTAACTATACTGTCATGAGATGGGGGAGGAAGAGGAAGCCCAAATTTCTCTAGCAAATAATATGAAGGGTTAACATCCATATGAGGCCCTTGAAATAAAGTGCTTATAGTAGAAGCTTCAAGAGCATTCAAAATATTTAGAGTGGACCATAGCCAAGCTGGCAGTCCAACATTCAATCCAAGAATATAAGGTGGCCACCAATGGAGCACCAACATTTCCAAAGAAAGGAAAAGCACAAGGATCCCATTTTGGAGGGGTCCCTTGGTTAGTATCCTCATGAAATTTAGACATACCCAACTTATGTGCAGGTTCTTACCTTGTGGGATGTTTTAATGCAACCTGAGTCTCTTTAACTGCCTTTCAAGGAAGAGAGGCAAAATAATAAAACCTTCTCCCTTAAGGAGGAAACTCCACACTTTCAAGTGAGAGACCAAGAAAATTTCAAGACTGGTGGAGTGGTTGGTTAGCCAGTTAGAATCGAAGATTCAAGAGTGGTAAGACAAATCAACCTAAGGCCAACTAAATACAAATGGCACAGAGCACACCACTATAAAAATCCTAGAGAAATAGCAAGCAAACAATGATGTAATGTTCCTACTCTGGGTGATTAGGACCAGACTCCATAATCTCAAATAGTAGATAAAGGGTCTTTTGACAGTAATCTTGGGATGATGAGGGCCTAAGTTGTATCAGTGAATATAAAAAAAAATTGTGTTGACTCCCTAACAATAGCATTTGTCGATGCAAGTACCCTCGATTCATGAGGCACCCTCCAGAGTTACTATGATAGTGATACAACATTTTTCTCATGTACCATAGGTATTCCCCCCCATAGTCACCTAGGTAGTACCTAGGAAAGGCAACAAGAGTTACAAGTTCATAATCAAAAGAAGAGGGGGGTAGTTGTGGGTAGGTATTCCGACAAGTAGGAGAGGGGGTATATCACTTTCCTTATCATTACATGTCTTAGTGCTCAACTCCAATGTGATAGGAGCTTCCCCAACAACCTATACAACATTGGATTTTCACTTTTTATTAAACTTATATAAATTTTTTGAGTGGCCTTGTAGATTTTACTCTCCACACACCTATTCCAAGGCCCTAATATGTCTTCAACTAATTGCTGTTCTATGACAAAATAAAAGTCTCGTTCATTTTAATTATATGTTTATTTTAAGTGATTATTGTTTACTCAAGGTAATGGAAGTGAAAATTGTGATATTTAGAGAATATTAAAGCAATAAACTTATAAGAAAACTGACAAAGAAAACTTCACACTTATCCTTCAAAAATTGAGTTTTAGGCAAGCATAAAGCATGAACAATTATTACCTAGATTGCATGAAAAGTAACATAAGCGGGTAGGATGAAATTTTTTTTCTTTTCTTTTTCAAATGAGCATGAATGCACCTAATGTAACACAAATAAGAATTATATTCACTTGTAATAGATCATTCCATTCAATACAACAAAAGCAACATGAAAAAGGTGAAAAAATAGGGGAAAATGTGAAAAAACACTAGTTCATGAGGTATATGTGACCTAATGAGCACAATAGGCATGCATATGCACTAATTATGAAGGAAAAATGAGTATTCATGCTACTAAACCCACACATAGGTCATGCAGTAGGCCAAAAACTGACCAAAATGGCCAAAACCTGCCCACAAAACTTGTCCACGTCACCCCCGAAAAGGAAACTTGCAGGCATATGTGCTTTTCAACAAGGAAAAAGTGCATATATACGTGGTTTGTTTCAAATAAACATGCATATAAAATCAGATTTGGGGCAAATTTTCACAAAAATCTAAGGGAAAAGCACCCAAAAGATGACCCACAAACCAACAAGCAAAGCACACTTTTTCCAAATGTACAAAAAAAAGGAAACACACTCAAATTCTTTTATTTTTCTTAAATGTGTATACAAGAAAGCAAAAAAGCAAAGGAAAAGACCTGATAAAGCAAATTATCTTATTTTTTTAGTTTTTCTAAGAAAACAAAGTAATAATGAGCAAGAAAGAAACCTTATGCAAAATGAAATGCAAATTGGATAAACACCTATAACTTTTTGTTTTCTTTTTCAAACTAAGAAAAGGCAACTACAAAAGAGAAAATTCATTTTATTTTTTCTTTAACAATGAAATTTGAAAAATGAAAACCAAAATCTTCAAACAAAAAGAAATATAATAATTTCAACAAAAGGAAATTCAAGAAATTCAAACAAAAATAAATCAAAGAACTTCAACAAGAGGAAATTTAAGAACTTAAAACAATTAAGAGTGGATGAGATATAAAAGACTTAAAATCTCAAAGATTCAAGAGTTTCAAAGGAATGGCATTTAATAACTTCAAATAAATTATGTTCCATAACATCAAACAAAAATAACTCAAGTTATTTGAACCATTGAGAGGAACTAATGACAAATCAACCTTTAGGAAAACAAGAAGAAAGAGAAAAGAGAAGGGATGTAATTCAAGCACAAAGACTGAAATAAAGGTTGTCTCAGAGACCTGAAACAATCCATAACCTTGGACAGAAGACCGAGAACCCAAATCAACACCCAAAGCTCTTGGAAACTAAGAAACCTTAGGTTGACACAAAAGCACTCTCAAGTAAATATTGAAGGAAAAAGGGAACAAACCTCAAACCCAAGATTTTCAACCTTAAATAGGAACTAGAGACCAAAAAATAAGTAATCCAACCCAACTAGGTACTCATCTAAGTGAAAAAAAAAACAAAGAAAGAAAGAAAACAAAACAAAAATCACTATCCAAAAATACACATGATTGTTTAGAAGAAAATTTGTGTACATATGTGACTCTTACAAAAACAACTTGCGGATACATGAGATGTCTTCAGAAAAACTATGTGTTTATGCTTATGTTCCCAAAAAGGCGCAAGTATAAATAGAAAATTGAGAGAGAAAAAAAAACCAAGGCCAAATCCAAAAGATCAAACTAGAAGATTTGGACCACTATGATTCTAGAAGACTTAAAAAACTAATAAAAGATAACCCAAATACCCAAATCAATCTAGACAACCCTTAAGGAAAATACTATAAAGTATTTCCCCAGTGGAGTCGACAATTATGTTGTCAGGAAATATTCCCCAGGGCTAGGGTTGAAAGTCCCAATAAAGTAAACACATAATCCATTCAAGAAAACTCAATCAAACATGCAGGGTCTTACATTTGTTAATGATCCCTCAAGGTCCAAACCCTAACTCGTCCTCGTAAAGTTGCAGACCTGCAAGATGGACAAGAAAACACTAATGGATCATAGCATTCAAAATACATATGTATATAATAAGTCAGACCATAAGAATATCCTTTTACAAATCCACATTCATAAATATAAACAATGGAACCTCGAACAGAACATGAGTTTCTTTATTCAAATGATAGCAGCAAGAGGTGGTTAAGCTACAAACTAATCCTGGTTGTTGGCACTGATGGAACCTTCCTCGAGATCCTTCATACTCAGACCAACAAAGACGTCCACTTCAATAGAAGCAATATGATGTGAGATAAAGGGGCTCAACATCTATGCATGGAAACATGGGTTTCCTAGTGATAGGGAAGTGTGGAGAGCACAAGATAATGCATACCTAATTTGGGAATAATTTGGTAGAGTAAGGATTCCAATCATTAGGATTATTTTTAGGCCAACCCAAAGGATGTATTTATACCACCAAAAACCAGTTAATTCGGTTAGGCCAGGAGCTCTTGTAGGTGGGTTTCCGATCTAAAATATAAACCTTGCCTGAAAAATAAGTGTTTTGTATACTTTTTAATTTGAAAAAGATGTACAGGGGAAGCATTCAGAGGAGCTATGTACATATTTTTTTTACAATGGGTAGAGCCACATATAGTTTTTTTAATTTTCTTTTTCAAGAAAAGGATAGATTTGCAAGAGAAAAAGGATCTTCCGAAGCCAATCAAGAGAATATAATGAATAGTAGTGGCAAATATGTTATAAAAATATTCTCAGGAGTCAAAGATAACCATACAAAAAAGTAGGTCTTGGTTCTATGGTTGAGACTTTATACAAAGAAATGCAAGCCTTAAGTCACCAAAAATAAAATTGAATACAAGATTGAAGGTCATGCTAATATTCTTCGTAGCCCCAACCCTAGTGGAAGCAAGGGAAGAAATCAAGATAAGTATGGAATAATTACTACACCTAGAAGTTATGTTAATGCCTTAAAGGGATCCCTACACAATACAAGTAGTAGTGAAATAAGAGATAAGGATTAGCAAAGTGTTGAATCTTCTCTAGACCAAAAAAGCTTTAGAAGAACTACTTCATCATGATAATCCTTCTCAACTAGGTACCAAACTATATTTGTTGGTTATTTTTATTCATGTACAAACTTTGAATGTAAACTAAGGTATAATAAAGCCTATGATAGATATTATAATGGAGGTCGTTATCATACTTCTAGAAGAAAAATTACATGCAATCAAATCAGAGGGTCCAATGGCTACAATAACATAAATCATAATTCATTAACCCCCTTACTCAAGTACAGTACATAATGCCACAAATTCCATAATCATGGGCATATAACATGTGATTGCATAAGCAACATGAAATGGTATCCTAAACAAATCAAGGAAGAAGTTATCTCTACCAAGCATAAAGAAAAATACACCAAGGTGTGGAGAATAAGAGAGCCAACATCTAGCTAGATAAGAGGAGGAGCATCAAAGGAGACTTGTGAATTAGAGCCCTCTCTAAACACAAGGGAATCATTGAGCAAGTATTAGGTCATGTCTCAACAATTGGAGGTTGCAATCTCAAAGGGTTTTAACCATCATGAAAGTGAAGGACTTGTCTCAGAGACTCCAAAGATTATTTTACAATGTATTAGTAGAGACAAAGTAGCTTTGGCAGTAACACAAAAGGTTTTTAAGATATTGTATGATAATCCATCAAGAAGCTTACATGTTTAAACCCATACTATTGTATTAGTGACCATTTGTGATGTTTGCAAATGGGTTTTGAAGGAATTGACAAGTTTTGCTTTTTATTCAAATAAGGAACATAAATCAAACAAGGATATAATTGTTGCACTTATTTGTTCTAAACTAATTAATCTTACAGAATATACCATGCGTGTTGATAAACTTGTGGATGGATGACATAATGTTGTGGCAATTAAATTTTCTATATTCTTTGTTCAAACTTGTGTTATTCAACCACCTAGGGTTAGTGCGTCTAAGCCATACAATCTTATTGAATATCTAGGAAAGGTGAGTCCTTGTAACAATTAATTGAACATGTAAGAAGTGTTTCATCAATTCTAGATAGTCAAAATGCATCTTCAGTTGGGAAAGAGGAGAAGGCTAGACAATATAAAGATAAGAAGGATATTTCTAGTCGACTTGGAAAAAATATGGATGACAACAGACTAACTAGTTGAGATGGTGAATCAATTGATCCTATTAGTTTCCGTGAACAGGTATTTACCCCCAAAGTTGCACCCTCTAGAGTATTTGATACTTAGTTAAATTTTAAGTGTGCAAAAGAAAGTTCATACCCCCACTCTACACATGCCTGCTCTGCACCCCACACATCCCTTTTTCTTGCACATGTCTTCCCTCCTCTCCACACACTTATTTCTTCACAAAACTCTATCCTCCACACATAATACTTCTACACATCTTGTTTCTAGCGTACCTCCCCACTCTATACAATTAATTATATGTACACGCAGAGTAGTTATTTCACCTTGTTTATTTCCCTATCACTCATGGTACCAATATTAAGAATATTAAAGGTGAATTAATATCTGAGTTAGATAGATGCAATGGTTTTAAAATTTTAATATTTGTCTCACTCCTCTTCCACGAACGATGACCTTAATGCATTAAGTTTCTATTTATTGACCTATCTCGCCCAATATTATTCACACGCGAAATAGTAACAGCTGGTAATTATATCGAGCAATGAGGAATTTACAGCTAAGTGGAACTAACAAGGTCGGTAATTTCTCACATATTTATAAGTACAAAAAAAAAGATGGATACCAAAGGAAGGATTCAAGCAATCTGTGGTGATAATTTTAACTCACTTGCTCACCATGACACGAGCTTTCACTGGTCAACTCCATACCAATGGTATGTGAACTTATTGATCGAGTAGAAAAATAATAACAAAATTTGGGCTAGTGGGTTTCCAAATGTTGCATGTGTTCCTGAAGTATTTGACTTCAAGGAAATAGTTTATCTTTGTGCACAATATTTTGATCACAAGATGAGAACAATTAGAGTGGGAGTCAAGAGGAATCCAATTCCTCTGACCCCTAAAGTGTTCAAAAGGATATTTAAGTTTCTAGATTTGAATAATTTATTGAAGTTTTCAAAAGCCTATAGTTTCTTGGACTGTTAATTTTGCAAAATGAACGTCATTCAAGTATTCAACTCACTAGCTTTACAGGTTCCCTATGACATTTCCTTTTTAGATATTTCTTTATTTGTGAAACCTTTAAAAGATTTTTTTTGGCTTTTCACTCGAGTAATGGGATGAGAAACCACATATAATGTTCTGAATTCCATATTATATGTTCTCTACTATTATTATAAAAGAGACTCTTTGCTTAATTGGGGGGGGGGGTGGCTCACTTCAAATGAGTTAGCCTTCTAGTTAGTAAATTTGACAAAAACCCACAGATTTTTCATAAAGGTGTATTTGATAACAACCGATGTGTCATATCATGTTTTCAACATCCTACTACGCAACAATAAATTCAATCATGATGAAGAACCAATCTAGTTATGGTATCTAGTAACTATGGACACACAAAGCTCCATTTCATTTATGTCAGATTCAAGAACAGAAGTTAACTACATTATAACTAGAAGAGAGACTACTAGGATATCAAGGCAAGTGCAAGCTTTCCAGTGGGGGAATGTAATATATCAAGAAAGAGAAGACAATACCATAATTTTAATCTATGGATCCCAAGACAAGCCATTCTTGTTGCCTAAATTTTTCATGGACAAATATTTTATTGCTAAAGTTTGCAGATAGTACCATCCATGGTTGATTTTATTCGAGCAGAGGAATAAAAGGTAGTTTATTTCCTTTCATTTTATTGTTGAAGAGATAATTGTGAAAAATGCCACCCATTTTGTGCAATTTGCTCATTTTAAAAGTAAAAAAAAAAAATTAATGAACCAAAATCTATTTAAGATTTCGACCCAAAAGGAACATTTTCTAAACACTTGATTACAGTGAAATACAACAAAGTGTTCATGAGAATTACAAAAGAAAGTAGAGAAAGTCACATTGGTCCATCAATGATCAAAATCTATGAAGCAACTAAATGAAATACGGATTTAAACAAAAACATAGAGATACAACAAAATGAATCTTTAATTAATAAATAGCAAATGTTGAAAATTGTTTACATGAAAAATAAAAACAAACTAGCTAGGGCGATGGTAGTTTATCTCTAAGAAGAGATGTGAAGGCTATCTGCCTTATGAATTGACTTACAATGAGGCTCTGAGACCTTCTTATCATGAATAAATAATGACAAACCTTAAACATCCAAAAATTTAGCCCTAGGAGGTGAAGCGCCAAAAAGTTTGTGGGCCCTGATGGGGTTAGTTGGAACATCAACTCCCCGGGGTCATAATTTTGGCATATGATATTTTTTTGGCATGCACGATAGCTCGTTAGAAAGGTATATCTAAGGAAAACAACTTTTGACTACAAACATGGAGCTCATTTCCCAAAAAACATCATTTAGGGCCTCAAAACAGATCCAAAATTTTAGGACCCAAAAACTACCAAAAAAAAATCTAAAATAAGAAATTATGCAGAAAAATAGGAAATTAATAGAAATCAATGTTGGGGGGTCCAAGTGGAATAGGAAAGTGGCCACAAATATATACCTAGATCAGTCCTCCCCCCCAGGAATAAATGGTCCCCATTACATTGAGTGCTTCCATGAGGTGAGGAAACTTATGCTGAACTTGGTCCATGGTGAGCCACTTGCCTTATTGCAGGAGCTAGCCAGCTTTGACAACCTGATATAGTTGAAACCTCTGTTAGTAATTTTTATTAGTCTATGTGTCCATGATATGATCAATTTTTTCTTATTCAATGCAATATGGGTTGATCTTTGCTGGTGTAAGCTGCTCAACAATGTCTCATGTGTCCAATAATGAGGGAAAGTATGGCCAAAGGCAGTCCACATTGAATATTAGGTGTAGGCCAAGGAATGGTGGGATACTTAGCTTGAAAGAGTTGTCACCCATATCCTTGGTGATGGTGTAAGGCCCATATTGAAATGGTTGAAGCTTCTGATGGGCTCCTACAAGGCATTCATTTTGCAAATGCAACTAAACCTTGTCACCCACTTGAAACTTATGTAGCACCTAATGTTAATCATGATGTTGTTTGTACTTATTATTGGATTTATCCAAGATGTGATGAACCTTTTGGCACATGTGTTGAATGCGTTCAATAAATTTGATGGCCTCATCAGCTATGATTTAAACATGTGCATATTATGTCTTAGTAGTTTCAAGAGGCATTGCAACTTTAATGGGACACAATGGTTGAAACCCCGGGCCCACCTAAAAGGGGATATGGCCAGTAAATCTATAGAAAGATTTTTTGTAGTTGTGTTGGACATAGGGAATACTATCATCCCATGCTCATGGATTCTTATAGTTTTACATGCGTAGTATGTGCACTATCATCTTGTTGACGACCTTTGTTTAGCCATCATTCTGGGGGTGGAATGCAATCGACTTGGTGAGCTTGGTATCCAATAATGACTAGAGGCTTGACCAGAATGTGATTAGGAACATGCTATCATGATATAATATAATGGTTTATGAGACCCCAAAATGTCTACACATTGTTCAAAGAAGTGTTTGGTAGTGGCTTATGTTGTGAAACTCTTCTTGTAGGTAGCCAATATGGTCATCTTAGAAAATATATCAATGACCACAAATACATAGGTATTACCATGCTTGGTAGAAGGAAGGCCAAACATATATTCCATGGAGATGGATTGCCAAGGTCGACTAGGAGTAGGCAGAGGAGTGTACAGGCCTTGTTTCTTAATGGTTGGCTTAGCAATGGCACAAGCAGTGTAGGATCTAATATATTTTCCAACATCCTATCATAGCTTTGGCCAATATGAATACTTCTACATTAATGCCAACATATTTTCCACACTAAAATATCCTACAACTTGGCTAGAATGTGCCTCCCAAATCAGCTTGGTATGCTCACTTGAAGGAACACAATGATGTCCCAGATAACACAACAATATTCCATGAAGGTGGATGTCTGGAACTGGTTTTCCAGCCATCAACATATTTTAGGTGCCATTTAGTTTTGATTCATTTTCACATAGCTTTAGCCATCCAAAGGTCTTGTGCCCATAAGTTTTGATAATTGTGCTTGGTGCCACAATCGAGGGTCGATTGAGGTATCTTGTAATGTGATTGGTGTTACCATTCTTATATTTAATGTTCAAATGGAATTTTAGTAGGTATGTGGACCATTTTTATTGTGATCATTTTGCAACTTCCCATGTGTCTGTGTAAATTGAAGGGATCAGTGATCTGTGTGGATGATCGTCTCTTTCCCCATAATATAGTGTTTCCATTGTCAGAAAGCATGCATGATGGAATAAAT